>RJWT010017155.1:0-19481 GCA_004365215.1 Cuniculus paca | reverse complement strand
TTTAATTTGATTTATAGTTTCAGAAGATTGAGTCCACGGTCAGTTGGCTACAATGTGGGATCATCACGGTGGAAGAGTGTGGTGGAGCAAAGCTACTTATTACACTGTGGCCAGAAAGTAGAACAAGGGAACAATACCAGAGACAAAAGGGCCAGGGACCAGATATGGTGCTCAAGGTTAAGCCTCTGTGACCCACCCAGATATCCAAAAGTGTGCTTTTACTAATGTACTGGGGGCTTCCAAGCCAACTAAGTCAATAATCCAGCTTATGTCACACCTGGGTTGGGATCCCAACATGGGTTACTAACTGCACTGCATTTCTGTTTCTTCCTTTCCTTTTTTAAAAAAGATAATAGGGCTGGTCTATAGCTCAGTGGCACAGCACCTGTTTGGCAAATGCGAGGTCATGAGTTTGATCCCCCGTACCAAATAAATAAATAAATAAATGAAATATGCTAGCAGATATGACCAGAGATTCATCCCCATCCTCTGGATCACCATACTCATGACTAATGAATGAAAGAATATTAGGAGGTTACTACCCTTTTTCAGGTGGGGTGTCACCTAAAGTGTTCTCCTGTGAGTCAAGTTGAAGCAATCCTCTGAGAAAATTTGAATGGGATGGTGCCAGATTTGGCTTCTTCCATATTTTTGTCTTGCTGCTTCTGCTCCATTGTTTCTTAGAGCTATTCTTCACTAAATCATTTGAACAGTGTACAAATCCTTATCTCAAGTTCTTCTGGGTCAACTGGCTTAAAAAATGTCTATTTTGAGGATGTCTGGTGTGGGCTAGAAATAACAAGGTGAGGATGCCTGACAGAATATAAAGGGCACAGTAAGTACTGATGATTATCTCTTCCTTATTTAGGATGATCGTCGGGTTTTGTGCTTATAGTTTTATTCAGCCTACCTTTGCGCAGATTCACCTTTTAAAGATTCAAATTCTGAGCATCAAATTGTGTATTCCTTTCAGGCTGATTTCAACAGCAAGCAATAGAGGTGGGCATATTTTCCTATGCTGATAACTATCCATAGTCTGAGGCCACTTATTAGACAACAGGTAGATGAAAATCAAGTAGATTCTGGATGTGAAATGACCTCTTCACCCTGTACCATGGTAGGCAGTTGTTAAGAATACAGGTTTTAAAATAATAAAGAGCTGAGTACAAATTCATGCATTTTCTGAGTCCTTCCCAAAATGACGAGCTCTATCAGGTCATAGTGCTTTAGTCAAGTAAGAGCTTAGGGTAAGGACTAACAAATAGTAAGTGCTGAACAAAAGGTAGCTTTTTGCTATCGTGTTTTATGTCCATTTGACGATCCCAATAGGCTGTCATATCTACACACTGATGAAATGCTGCCTGATATGCTGCTATTTTATTCTGGAAATTTATCCTGGGTGCAATGTGATTGGTGACCATCTGCCAAAGGAAAGTTTGGGAAGGTCTTGCTCACTCATTTAGGTCTGAAAGGTTTTGTTTAGTGAATTATGTATTGTTTTAAGGGACACACCAAGAGAACATTTCCACTTGTCATGGAAAACATATTTAAATTGTAATTCAGTTTAAGGTAGAATCTGCACAAAAGCCACTGGGTAATTTTAGTAAAATAAAATAGTTATCTGAAGTATTTTTCGTCACTTGGTGATTTGCAGATCTAGACTAAAAACTGCGATTATAGATTATAATACCAATGAATACTGATAGCACTCCTTTGAAAAATTTCAGATTTCCTGTTGTCTTGTTGTGAGATCGAGTGTTACTTGCATTGTTCTGTTCTGATTTGCTTTATTGTTTTATTCTCTTTAAAATAAAAAAATACAAAAAAAATTTCAGACCATGTTAGGCAATTCACTTTAAAGAGTGGTTCAGCAAGTTTTACTTAAAGGCAAGGGATTGACCTGTATAATTTTTATGCCTTCTTCATGTTCTGTTATTCTAAATTTTTTGCAGTGACCTTTCTACTAATCCTGAAGTCGGAATATTCAATTTTCCCTTTTATTTAGGTAAGTTTATTATGGCCTCTAATTACCTGTCTCCACCTCTCCATTTAAAAATAGACATTTTCTTTAGGAAAAAGATAGAATAAGCTTTTATTTCCCTTAAAATATGGGGTTGTAATTGAAGGAAAACTTACACAGTGTCTTGGAAAAATCTTTTATAGAAATGATTTTTACTTGCCTTTGGGCTGCCCAACAGTTTTCTGTTCCCTCCTGCTATGAGTACGCCTGGGCTAGACTCTTGGTTACCACAGGAGCGCAGGTTAAAATGCTTTGACATGCATGCTGATCCCTGGACCACTGGTTGAGAACACCCACTGAAATCTCAGCAGGGATTTGCTCGGCTGAGATTTCTCAAGATTTCTCTACAGCATTGTCTCTTTAAAGGTTTCCTCCACAGGGCATGAACAAACAGATCAGAGGGAGCCAGCTGTTAGCTATTGTGAATTTCTTTTATCAGCTGACATTTCAGTGTCTTCCTTTCTGACACTATGGATTATGTTGGCCTTGTATGGAGGATGCCCAGAGCAATATATATTTTTGCGTATGTATTTATGTATACACAAATCCACACACATATTTTACTTGATAACTGAAAGTTGATGCAACAACCTCTTAAAAATCATTTATTACTTTGAATTTTAGGAGAAAAGGGAGGATCAATCAAGTTGGAGGTTAATTAAGGTGGTTATTATGTCTTGTTAAGCTACAGACATGCGCTTTAGGTTTTAAAAATATAAACAGTAAATAATAGTATCTGCTTAATGTGGTTGCTTTGATGGCTCGATTTTTAGATATTGGTGGTGGCATCTGTAATGTGCAAATTTCTAGGTTTGTGGATTAAATTGGCAAAAACTAAAGTTGAAGATTCATGCTTTTGTGAAGAAGATAGATTCAAAAGCATCAATAGTAACACAGATATAGAGAAAAACACTCAGGTATCACTTGTGGGAAGGTAAAATTGTAGAGCCACTTGGCCAACAGTTTAGAAGTTTTTAAAATGTTTTAAAATGGATATAAATTACCACACAACCCTGCAGCTCTGCTACTAGATATTTACTGAAGAGAAATTAAAATTTATTTCGTTAAAAAGATATTTATATGAAAGCTCAGTGCAGTGTTTTTTGCAATGGACAAAATGAGAAATAATCCATATGTCCATTAACTGGTGAATGGATGAAGGATATGTGATAAAATCATACAAGGGAATATTTCTCAGCAAGAAAAGCAATGAAATATAGATATATGCTACCAGATGCCTAAATCTTAAAAGCATTCAATCAAATGACAGAAGCTACATGCAAAAGGCAGCATGTTGTATGTTGCCATTTAGTTGAAATGGCCACGAAATGAAAATCTCTCAAGTTAGAGAGCAAATCAGTGATCAGCTGAGGATGCGAATAGGAAGCTATTGCAAATTAGGCATGAGAAATCTTTTCAGAAAGTTGAATATATTCTAAAATTGGCATATTTGATTGTCGCACAACTCTCTGAATTTACTAAAAATTAGTTAGTCATACTTAAAGAAATCAACTTTTAAAATCAAACAATATTGATTTGACTCCAGGTTCTAAAATTCAGCATCTATTTGGCAGAAAGTTTCTGTCAAATGACAAAATTTTTCTTCTGTTTCTCATCATTTGGAATGGAGCTCAGGATCTGGGACTAGAGCATTCTGAGTCTGCTGGGCATCTCTGTAACTCTGCAGAGGGTATCTCTTCATGGGTCTCTTCAGCACAGGGACTTCTGGGTAGCTGAGGTTGAGGTTCCAAGTTGCTTCTCCTAATAGAGTCAGTAGGAAGCTACGTCACCTTCTATGACTTTCCCTAGGCATTCCACTACATTGTATTCATTAATACCTTGAGCAATAGACACATAGAAGGGAGTAATTTTTTGGCTTCAAAAATAAAGAAATCCTGTCATATGCAGCAATATGCTGCTAAGTGTGAAACAAATGAGACACAGCAGGACAAATACCGCACATATGCTATGTGATATCTAAAATGATAAAACAAACAGGAGCTGAGAATAGAAGCATGGCTGCCAGAGACTGGGAGGAGGGCTGTTCTTCCGCAGGTTTGCAGGGTGTTTTATAGAAGTGAATCAATAACTCATTCTTTAAATCTGCACAACAATAAGCATGCAGTTAAAAATACTGCGCTGTGCACTTAAATCTCTCTTAAGAGGACATAGCTCATGGTAATTTTTTTGAACCATAGAAGGAATCAAAAAGCAAACAAACATAAAGTTTGACAAGTTTTGGATATGCTTTACAAGACCTTCAATTAAGTTCTTTTTCTCTTGGAGCTTCCATTCTGGTTAGAAAGAGAGAGTATGCAGGAAAAAACTACAGGTAGATTTTACCCCCTCCATTAACCAACAAGGAGTTGTCAGTAAAAAACACAAGTTCTGTCCTCAAGGTGAGTTCAGTAGAAACAGTGGGCTGTCACTTGAAGGAATAAAGACACTTGCCAACATAATTGAAAATAACCTTACATTGGAAGAAGTATCACTTTTAGCCATGCATCTTTAAGTCACTCACTAAATTTTCTATGACCAGAATATGTCTGACCATTCTTCAAGGTCAATTTAAACTGTTAAGTCCTCTTTGCAGCTTTTTCTGAGTCATTCTCCATGTTGAAATTTTCTCTGAACTTTCACAGTAACATTCTGGTCCTTTTAATACAATTCTTACTTTACCTACCTGTGTCCCTTTTCTTAATTTTAAACTTAACAGGAATAGATATTCTCTGAATGATCAGAGCAGTACTTTCAAAAGGCTTGGCACTCAGTAACACTTGAATTAAAGTGAAAAGGAATGTGATATTTATTTTGTTACAAAAGATTTTGAGGTCACATTAGGGAAACTTAGGTTTCTACAATGGCTACTTGAGCTTTAAAAAACTCTGGAACTGAACTACTGTGCTCTCAGTAGCTTCTCATGAAACATTTTGTGCCTATGGGGAAAAAGAGGCAACATGTTTAATCAAGAACTAAATCAGGATGCTAATTAACCAAATCCTGCTGATTCAATAAATGGGAAGTAGATATTTTTGAAATATTTATGCTTGAGGGACATTAAAGTCTTTATCTCCTGATTTCTGAACTTTTAAAGGTCTGTACTATGTATCAGTAGTAATTCACTCATATTATTTCAGTTCACTAGAGATCTTTTAAAATTTAAGTAACAAGCTGTTTTATATTTTTGAAGCCAAGGTTGAATTACCTGTTGCTGTCTGTCATAATGAAACATAAAATTTATCAAACCCAAATAACCAATCATTTGACATCAAAGCTGTCTACATTTTTCCACAAGACTGGGTGCGTGACTTAGGAAAAGATTTTGTGGCATGCATGAAGCCCTGAGTTTGATCCCCAGCATAAAAAAACAAATAAATAAAACACATACACATTACCAAAATGATTATCAGGCACACATAGGTGTGTGCCTAACACTATTGTTTAGGCTTGAAAGTAAGCTTTCTGTATATGGGAAGAGATGGATCTGATCAGTATGTTTTCTATTAATTAAGTTTCTTACGAACTGGTTCTTGTTTAAAAGTTACCCCAAGGCATCACTTATGTGATGATTTATTTTAGATATTAGTTTGATTGGTAAAGACTTATTCAATGTGTGTCTATGAGAGTGTTTTCAGGGTTAGTGTGTGAGTCTGAGAACTGAGTAGGAATGGTTAGCTCTCTGTGTCCATGGGCACCATCTAATCAACCAAGAGCTTGGGTGGAGAAACAAGACAGAAGAAAGGCGACTTTGCTTTCTGTCACTGGGACACCCTTCTCTTGTATTTGCACATTAGAACTCCCGAATCTCCAGTCTTCTGACTTTCAGTTTACACCAGTGGCCATCTGGGTTCTCAGGCCTTCAGTTACTTTTATTCTGAGACTTCAGACTTGGACGAAGCCTGGTTATTGGCATCTGTGGACCATTTACATGACCTATTTTGGGATTCTTCAGCTTAGAAATGGCCTATTGATGAGACTTCCTATTGGCCTATTGGTGAGCTTCCACAATAGTGTGAGGGTATTATCCTAGTAAATCCCTCAATTAACTGTATTTCCATTCATCCATCCACCCAATTAGTTGTTTCTCTTGAGAATCCAGAGTAGTGCGTGCACGTGCACACACACACACACACACACACATACACACACTTCAGGCAGTTTAGTAAAACAACTGTTTCCCTCAACAAATGGAATTAGAAAATATTAGAAACATTTAAAATAAATTTCTTTAGGAGGAGAAAATGTTAGCCAAGAAAATACTATACCAATATAATACATAAAATCAGAAAAATCCCCTTCCTTCCCAACAGACATATTTATAGATACATTTGAGTTAACATTGTCTACATTACCATGTGTCTCCAAAAAGGAGATATGAAGTTCATCTGGTGCCATTGTAAACTTTCGTAGTTAACACAGGTCATATAATCTTTCTAGTCACCTACATAGAATTCTACCATTTAGTTCTGACATATGATAGGTCCACGTAAAGCATTTTTTGACTTCAGTTTAGTGTTTTGTTGATTGCTAATTCCCATTTCTTTAAATACAAAGAACAGTGTACCACAAGGCCCAGAAGTCAAACAAATTTAGTCAGATTTTAAAAAGCTTCTAAAATACAATTAGCAGAGTCAGACATTTTACTGATGTTACAGATCCAAAGATGAGAAGATAAACTCTTGACTGTTGCTCCTCATGATGTTGTTATTTCTGGGTGACTTATACTGTTTAATGTGGGTTGGTCTATTTGATTGTTAGAATCACTCAATTATTTGTTCCTAAGCTTATGAACGAACTTAGACCATCCAAAGAGGTCTTTTCATTCCTGTTCAAATGACCATTGGTTAACTTATTGATTATTTTACATAGACATCCAGCAATAAAGGAGTCCATTTGCTCCTATATGATGCTATAGCTTATTTAAATAAAGGACATGAAGCCATTCACTTAAATCTCCCTGTCTTTCTGCATCAACCTACCTAATAGTATGGTCTGGAAAGAATGGTTTCCCAGCACTGGAACAATTAGACAGTCTGTATAAGGTTCCCTGTGAGAGGAATCACGTACCAATGCTACCTCTTTTGGTTTCCCTTTATGTTCTGTGTTAGAAAATCAGCCACTAAAAATGGATTTTTTTCTTTGCCTGTTGCTGTGGTGCCAAACAACTGGCATCCATGGAAACTAAGTTTTGTTCAATCCAAAGAAATGTCAGAAAACATTTTTTTTTTGTATATTGAAAGGCAAGGATGTTTTGTATTTTCAATTCAGCACATAATAGCTTGGCTGAAGAATGAAAGGTATAAAAAAGCCTAATTACCAAAATGTAAATTATTCTTGCTTTTCAAAAAATTCTGGATATTGCTTAGGCAAGCCAAATATTTCTTCAAATATATTCAATGTCCCTGATGTTATCATTAAATTATTTATGGTTGCTACTCAGCACTGGAAGTTTAAATTATATGGCTTGATTACTAAATGGAGTTCTTTCACTATTGCCTAAAATTCAGCATTAAAAAGGCATAAAGATGTAAATGGTGAATTATTCTACAAAAAATTAGGTGGTAAATAAAGGCACAGTGAAATGGCAAAATGACCAACTTAAATTCACACAGGTTTTCAAAACTTGTATCATGACATTAAGGAAAGATTTGTATGGTATGCATGAGTACATATCATAGAATAGGTTATCCTTTTCTCCTAAATGTCATTACCATAATTTTCTTTTACATGATATTTAGCACTCGTGAACCATTTTTTTTTTCATAGTAAACCTTGAAAAGATTTTTTGGCCATGGCTGACTAAAGAGAGGAGGCAAGAAAGTCATGCATATTTCAGTATTCTTGCTTGTTATACTTTTCTGAATATTATGGAATCAATGCATTAGTACTTTTATGTAGTAGTACCATCATTGATGTAGTTTAGTAACCATAAATTATTAGTCTCTTCATTTACATACTTTACTTGAAAATATATTTGACTTGCCTAGGAATATTGGAGAATTAAAAGCAGATAAATGAATAATGTGTAGTGGATAATATTTAGGAAATATTTAGTGTTAAGAAGAAAATGAATTAGAAAAGTTGGATGAACTGATCATTATAACTTAGACCTAAAAGTCAATTTATCAAAGGGAAAAAGAAAGATTGTGATGAGATATGTTAGAAGTTATCCAGCAAGAGATAGCATGAAGGCTTGCATCAAATGTAGCCTGAACTAGAAACTTGCTTCTAACCAATAGAGTATGAAAAAAGTGATGAAGTATGACTTCCATAATTAAGGTGCACAAATTCTTGACTATAATCTTGATGGCAAAATCTTGCACAGTAAAATCCTCAGGACAGACTCCAGTCAATATCCAGCAAGCACCATGGCTCTCAGTTCAATAACCTTTAGGAACTGAATCCTGCACAAAGGCCACATAAACAAACTTAGAAGAGAGTCCTTCCTCATAAAGCACTCAGGCAACATGGCAGCCAGTGGTGGAATCTTGACTGTAGCTTCAAGCGAGACCGTGAGGCAAAAGAGATGATGAAGTAAGGCAGGATCTAGATGCATGGTCACAAAAACTGAGAGATGGTAAATGTGCGTTCCTTTAGTTCACTAATTTTATGATAATTTGTCCATAGTGCTACATAAGAAGTAACAAGTAAATTTTTTTCTGATACACTATTTCCCATAGGTCTGTGGGCAGGCATCCTTGTATAACATGAACTCTTTGCTAACAAATTAGGAGTTAGAGAAATATGATTTTCAGAATATTTTCAGTGAGGTGTCTCTAAAAACTGAGTTCATAAAGCAAGATTTTAACTCAACAAACTATTTTAAAAATTCAGGCAGAGTACATATTCAAGATAAAGGCAATGAAGATTGTTATCTCATGAACTAATCTAATATAGTGATAGATTTTACAGAATTTAGAGGGATATACAGATATTATGTCCTTTATGTTGGATGTCACAAAACAAGATATGTCAAAGGAGCGCTTTGCAAACACTAGGCTATAAGAAATTCTTGGCAGTATCCTCTCAAGAGCACTACAGTGCAGATATTCTCTGTTGCCAAGTAAGGTGCCATCCATATGCTTTATATGTGTGATGTGCTGGCAGAAAGTCTAGTAATTCTGTTGGAAAATTCAGAAACCTAGGTAATGCGTTCATCTTAAGAGAGAGGGCCAGTCAGTTCTCATTTGGAGGAAGGACTGCCAAGTTGTCCATGGGTAGAATATTTTTCCTTTATTTTAATTTTTATTTAATTAATTAATTAATTTATTTATTTTTGCATTTCCTCAAGTATTTGGCTAAGAACTCTGGGCTCCTGGATATCTATGTCATTTGCTTGAAGGGAGAAGTTTCCACTTGAATAAAATGTTAAGGGAAGTCATTAAGCAATTAGATCCCAGGATGATAAAAGAATATCAGTTTTATATCACACATGATATCTACTTTGATGAAGATTTCAGCCTAGTCCTTGTGCCAGGATGTGTTAGCCACAAAAAGTTGCCTCAAGAAATCGAATATTAAGACTCATTGGATGAAAGTAACTAGAGCTCAGTGTTTCAGCATTTGTAGAGGATTGCTACAAAACTGTTTCTATCTTAACATTTGATTTTTATACATAATTGTGTTTGGTATCCATGGGGAATTTGTTTCAGAATCTCCCACAAACAACAAAATCTGCAGGTGATTATGTCCCTTTTATTTAATGGAACATTATTTGCATATAATCTACTTACATCCTCCTGTATACTTTAAATCATTTATGGATTACTCTCAATACCTAATACAATGTGAATGCTATGTAAATTGCTGCTATACTGTATTATTTAAAGATTAATGATAAAAAAGAGTATAGATATTCCATACAGGTTTTTTTTTTTACGTATTTTTGATCCACAGTTGGATCTATTCAAGAGGAACTCATAGATACAGAGTGCCAACTGTATGCACTTATTTCATCCTTGGGATCAGGCTACATAATTAATTCTATAAATCATTAAAATATTTGTCAAACAAGCACTGATGCAGAACACTGTCATAGTTTAAGGGGCTGTTTCTGGAGTCAAAGGGGACCTATTCCTGGATCTGATTCCCGTGCCGTCAGACACTTGCTGTGTGAGCCTGGAAACGTTATTTGAATTCTGTGCCTTTATTTTCTTATCTGTAAAATATTGATAATAATATTTATTTCAGGATCTACTGTGGGTATTACATAATCATCTACTTTGTACATATTAAATATTCTATAATTATGACCTGTTATATGATTGAGCTGTTTTTCACTCAATCTGAGGCAGCTAGATAAACATAAGCTGCGCAGAGAAAAGGGAGGAAAGAGATAAGATTGGGCACGGAGAGACCAGCACTCACAGTTGTGCTGTTCTCTGAAGACAAAGGCGAGGGGCGAGCTTAAATGTACTCTGTTGGGGGAGGGCACAGGGCTGCTCAGCAAGACATGGCTGAAGGGGGTAGGAGCATTTGTGGTATGCAGGGGGTCTAGCAAAGGGCAGTTTGGGAAGAAGAAACTGCAGGGGTTTCTGGGAAGAAGGAGCTAGACACCATTATGGTTCAACATGTGGTCTGTCACCATGATGGCTGGGCAAGTCTCAGGTGTGGGACCTATCATTATACACTTAGCTAATTGATACTCTTATTTTTTCTGATCATGGATTTTTCTACATTCTGGCACATGGCTGGATTCTACTTCTGTGCCCACTTGTGATTAGTTGTGGCCAGGAGAATTGTCCTCAGACAGTTTACCTGGGACCCCTTTTCTTTCCCTTCCTGTGTTCAAATGATATTTGAAATGCTTGTGATGATAAAAGATCCATCAGCCTGTTTCATAGAATAGAGAGAAATTAAGCATAGTTAGGATTTTTTCCATAAGAAGATGGAGAATTCATGAAAGAATTCGAATTAATTAGCAGTGCACCAAAACATGTACAGAAATGAAGAAGGCAGTTAGAAAGGTTATTGTAAAATTTAAGGGAGTACTGAAAATCATCTGAAGAGTAATAGAAGAAGAAAGATGAAATAAGAGCAATAACCAAGATATTATGAAGACAGAATTGAAAATGACTGAGGAGGTAATGTGTGGGTTGAATCAGTTAAGTATGAAGCCAAGATATGAATTTTCATGAAAAAAGAACATGCCATTTCCACCAATAAAAAATAGAAAGTTCAGAAGTAGGCTGTGAGGAAGAGAAGGGCTCTTCCTGGGAGCATTGTCTATAATATAACTTTGAAGTAGAAATCGGATTAAAATGAACTCTGGTCACTTGGAAAGAGTAGAGAAAAAATGATTGATGTGAAGGTGAAGACTAGAGATGTAACATGTAATAGATGTTTAGGGAGGAGAGAGTTTTAAGAAGGGTGTGATCAAATGCGAAGGAGAAAAAGAGAAGAGCAATGACCAGGTTTAAAAATAAGGGCCATTGACCTTGGTTGTCTGGCTTATGGTTTTATGTGGAATAAGAGACTAAACCTGTATTGATCTCAATTCTAAGTCAAAAATCTTTGTTGCTATCTAAATTTCTAATGCAAATTATCCATAAGCTTTTGTTTGGTTCTTCCAAATGATTAGCTTCTGAAAGTTGTTAATCAGAATGCTAGCTGTGTTTTCATTTGTTGAGGTCCCATTATATTGCTAATATCCTCTGTAACTTTTTCCTTTCCTGACAGCTACGTGGTAATATCGGCAATTTTATATTGATTTAACTGTTTTGCCAACCTTTGTATATTCCCATTTCCAATACGTACAATGAATTTCAGGTTAGCTAAGCATGTCAATAGTCATGCCGCCAAAACCCAGGCTTGAGAAAAACTTCATTTTACTTCAGGAATCATTTCATTGTAGCTGAAATACTTCCCTTTAGGAGAGGTTAGCACTGTTTTCTGAGTTTCTCCTGGCTGGACTGTGTAAAGGGACAGCCCTGACAGCTGATCTTTCACATCCAAAAACATTTTCCGAGTTTGAGTGGACTTTCATGGATACCATTTAAATCTGGATTTTCACATGAGAATATTTTTAGAAGTCTCTTGGGAATCATTAAGTGCTCAGAGAAGATCCAAGAATTTATTCTAAGGCAAATTTGAGAGCCTATGGCCCAGAAATACACACTTAAATTCTCTGGATTAGATGTTCCACTGTGGAAGATGTTACATGAACTTTTACAATCAAAGGATAAAAGAAATTCGTGAATAAATATGCTTGCTAAATAAGTAGGCGAGGCCGTCAGGTAGGCAGGCTGTAGCAAGCTTCAGAAATCTTTTTTACGGAATTTGGGGTGTTATCTTTACTGCAGTCTTAGCTGTAGGATTGGTAGAAGCTCAAGGTCAGTCAGACTTAGCAAACCTCCCATCACTCCACAGTCAGGGTGTTCTCCGCACCCAGGTCAGAGAGTCTGCAGGCTCTTGAACTGTAGATGTGGCTTCTTCATAGAACTACCACCCACAGTTCTCTCTCCTGCTCAAACACCACACTCTGTGCATGCAGAGGCCAAATATTTTTGCCACACACAGCTAGGAAAGGTCATTCATGGGGTTCACTGAGACCCAAGAGTTGTTGTTATGGTCTCTCTTCCAATAGATCTAAGCATCAGTAAATTCATTCCTTGTCTCCTAGGAATTTGGAACATTTATGTAAGGAGGCAGTATGGTTGGTGGGCACAAGGGATCATGTTGGTAGCTGGTAACAATCCATGTAACTCCTCCCATGAAAGTGGATCATTTCTGGGGTCCTATATTTGGGCATCAAAATTGGTGATATAAAGTAACAACTCTGCTTTAAAAACAAGAAGAAAATAGCTTATTCTTAGCCAAATATGAGTGACATTGGCCAGGAATACAGATTCAAATGACTCTGAATGATATTGTTTCCCAGGTTTCTTTTATAACAAGGTTTTTTTTACATGAAAAAATGGCAGATGTACATTCTAGGAATAGTTAAAATGATCACATCTTATCCTGAAATTTAAGTCTGTTGCATGCACTCATTTAATTCTCTTAGTAATATTTTTCTTGTTCGTTAAAAGTCTCAAATTATTACATATTGACCCATCCTAGGAATCAAATCTGTCGCTGAATTTGAGCACACTCACTTAAGAATGTTAATCAAAAAATGAAATCAGTAGAAGAGATGAGAGTGAATCACTTTTATAAAAGAATTAGTCTTTTGAAAGAGAAGGATAACTAGGACATTGGTTAGTCAAGATCAATAAGTTTCTTTGTTATTTCAATAACCATTGATAATCTAAGTTTATTTTAGTTAGTTTAACCGAAGAATCTTGAAGTGGTGATTCTTCATATGAAATACAGTTTACAAGACGAAGCCTAAGAAAAATTTAGGAGAGTCATAAAAGTTCATATAACACAGCGATATTTCTTTCTGGACTATAACTCTACAGAACAGGGGGAAAAAAAAACAGTGTTGATATAAGAATGTTTGACAGTTATTTGTTTTTATTTACTTATAGTTTTTTTCCATGAAATCACTGCTTTTTAAAAGAGATTTCAAGTCCCAGCCAAGTCTCTTAATTAAGCTTTAAAAATGACAAGTTTAATTAAGAAACATCAGCATGATCATTTAAAAATTCAACATTATAATCCTCAAAGTGAGTCTTATCTGATAAAGTCAAACCATGTGCTTATTCCAGAAGCTTGTGTTTGTTATAATTTGCAGGCATTTTCAGGAAAAAGAAAGGTTAATATATTTGCAGTTCATTTTTGAACAGAATTTTCTCTTTTTTTCTTACTTTTTTTCTGGTTTGGCTCTTAATAAGTTCTCCTGTAAATGAGTTATTATGGAAATAAATAACTGGCATGAAAAAGAAATATCTTGCCATAGATTAAAAACTGGTTAAGCTTCCCACAAGGAGAGTCCTCTGCTTGAATGGAGAAAGGTTAATGGGAAGCTGCCCTGGAGTTGAGATAGGAAATGCTGCTTGATGTATGTATTAATAACTTTGTAGATGATGCTGGACCTGGTAGGCTCTGTAAAGAACTGAGGTCTGGATTCTTGGACATTCAATCCACAATTTCCTGTGCAAACTTGTTAACACTTCCACATTTTCCTCTGCTTGGAAAGAAAAGTTCTTAAGTTGTATCTGTTTGCCTCAATTTTAATCTTGGCAATATTATTACTTTTAGGCAATAGCTGCCCATTTTATTCTGCTACAGTGGGGATATATGCATCAGATGAAAATGTCACATCTCTTATTAGGTGCAAGACCTCGAGGAGCCCCTTTCCTGTGATAGGGGTTAAGAAAAAGGCTCTCCTACTAGTTACCATTTTGAAGCAGGTAGGTAAACAAGGATGAAGTATAAGATAATTTTCCACTGATCAAATACACACACACAATACACACAGAGAGGCACGCATTCTCCCTACCACCACTATAATACGTGATCCCTTATACACTGTTGTTGCAATGGAAAGCAGGCTGATGGGATAAACATGAGACTATCACAGAGAAGCTTGTTTAAAGCCAATTCAGACCGCCATGCAATGACTTTGTCCAGGTGATATTTATTTTTATTGAGAGCAAATGTTGTGTTGGGTTATAGCAAAGATCATTAATTGATTTGTGTACCTAAAGTTTTGTCTACAAGGCTGCCAAGGAGTTTAATCATTTGAGCATTTTGAACAACCAGTTGTAGTGATCATTCATAGCAGCAGTCTGTTGCATGTCCGGCAGGTGGGGTGTGTATCGGTTTGTGTGTGTAGGTTTGTTGCGGGTGAGATTGGAAGCCAGAAAAAGCACAGAAAATTTCAAGGTTAAGATGAATGGAGATGGACAGGGATGAAACCAAAGGAGTCAGGGTTGTATTTGCAAAACTAACATATAGCCTCTAAATAGAGAAATCCACAGTCAGTAGTTTGTCACTGCCAGGGGTACAGGGTCTAATGGGGGAGAATCTTGTCCAATTTTGGGAGATTTGGAGAAAAGAGAGCCCTTTAAAAGACCATGCTAGAACTGGTAAGACGGCGTGAGTTCTGCATGGGTGTATTAGAAATGTGCAATAGGTGAAAATACTGATTTTTTTCCCCCACAATGAGGGCCTTAACATAAACTTTTATGTAACATACTGACTTCCATACTCAAAAACACTAGTTCAAGTGACAGATAGTATCAGATTTTTGTTTTGTTTTGGAATAGTCTGGTGCCTGATAAATCTCTGTCTTGTTTCTTATTCCACTTGCTTACTGACACTCCACTCCTGAGCAGACTGCACTGCTGTCTCTCAGTGATCCTCAGCATGCAGTTGACATGGGGACTTTTTACAATGGCTGCTCTTTGCTCTAGAACACTCATCCTGCACGTACTCACATAGCAAGCTGATTTACATCAATATGGTCTGTTGTTTAAATATCTTCCTTGATTATCTTTTCAAAACAACATTCATCATTTTTTATATTGGGAATTTGTCTAGTGTCTACCGTAATATGAACTCTAAAAGAGGAGGACTTTCTTTGTTTTATTTCCCACTGAATTCTCCACACCTCAAATAGCATTTATAGCTTACTGGTTACATAGGAATATATGGAAAAAATGAAAGTTGTTACACACACTCATCCTGCTTTATCTGCAGGGCAAATGTTCCAAGATTCCCAATGAATGTCTAAAACTACAAGTTTTACTGCATCATACATAAGCTATGTTTTTATCCTAGGTACATAACTGTAATAAAGTTCAACTTACAAGTTAGGCACAATGAGATATTAACAACTAATTAATAAATTTACAGATAAATAGATTAATTAATATATTAACAACTAGTAAAATAGATTTATGGCAAACCTAAATCATAGAAAGTGTTTGTGGGAGGATATACTACTGAATTTGCAGCAGATTTTCCTTTGGACTTGGAATTAAAATCAAGATGTCTTCATCTAGAGATTTTTTTTAAATGTCTCTGAGGCAATAACAACAACAACAAAAAAGACTGATATTTACAGTTTTCTCAGTCTTTATCTTCCCCACACCCTACTTCTTTCTCTCTCCCTTTTCAGATTAGCTGCAGAATCACTGGGCTTTATTTAGCCTCAAGAATCATTCACAAAATAGCACTTATTCACAGCCCTGCGTTTTTCCTCTCTCAAACCTACTTAAGCAAATTCTAGCGGTGGCAAGACTTCAACAAATCCATGGAATACACTTTCATCTTCTGTGTCTTTGATATTTGCCAGTCATTTCTCCTTCAGCATTCTGCCCGTCCATGACCTTGAAATCATTATTGCCCTAACTTTGGCAGGCACCGGCTCATTACAGTTTCTTGGCTCCACAGGCAATCTGACTTTGTGAAGTTTTAAATGGGGAAGTTTGTCATGGAACACCATTTAAATTACAAGGCCCCATTAATTTGCTATGTTAGGTAGAGAAAAAAAATGGAAGTCCTTTCTAAATTTTGTAATGCTGACCACTGCTAAAAACATGTGGTCTCCTTCAAAGAGTACCCAGTCCTGCCATGCAATGCCACTAGGCTAATTGAGTTTCTAGGACACTTGCAGTGCTGTTTGGAAGTCCCTGAGTAAGAAGCAGATGGATGGGCCATTACGGTAAGAGTAGAAGATTGGTGAAAGAACAGTTACCACCCACCAACCTGGCTATAACCGATAACTGCCACTGTGCACTTGAACTGGTTCCTTTACCTTTTGTAGTGCTGTTAATCCAAAAATAAATTCCACTGTTAGCCTTTTGAGCAGACCCACAATCTGTAGAGCTGGGGAACTGCCATGAGACCACTTATTTTCTCAATTTGGTCTAATGTTCGCCAGGTAGATTCAATTCCCAAGACTTACCACCTGGTGAGAATTATACCTACTTTACTAACGCATAGTCAATCTGTTTAGTTTTGAATAACAATTATAGGGAGTCTCTTTATATTTGAATGCCCATGTAACTTGTTACTCAAAAAGAAATACTTTTGAAAATTAATGGGACTGGTTAAGAATAATTGGAAATTTCATATGGAAGAGTATTTATTTTGTTTTGATAAAGATGAAATAAGTCTTGTTTAAATTGTTTTATAAAACAAAGTTCTTTATAAAAATTAAAGGAACACTAATATTCATTAAAGCCAAATAAAAAGTTCTTATTAGTAATTTGAGCAATAAACGTAACAATCAATAATTATCCTTGATATGTATTTATGAACTTTTAGTCATGTCTCAGTATATCATTACAATATGACCTTATTTTATAAATTCACTTGACTGCAGTTACATTAAAAGTTGAATTTTATCATTAGTGCTTTGGGTAGACATTTTAAATTGAATTGTCCTAATGGATGCAAAGAGAAATGATTTTTCATATGAATTTATATACTCAGTAAGATGACATCAAATTCCATTAATAGAATATCCTTTCTACTGTTTTGTTTTGACACATGTAAATGTATCTTCACAAACATTTTTAAAATTCTGTCTCTATTTCCAAGTATCTTGATTTTAAAATTATGTTTAAAGTAAAAATTTAAAAATAATTATAGAATTCTCAGTGTCAATAAAATATTGATTCAGAATAATGTTTTATATCAAAACAGAATCTGTACACAATGTTTTGCTCATTATTTAGAATATTCTAAATTTTAATTATGGGCTTTAAAAGCTTATGTATTACTGATTCCCAATTTAGTTTTAAAATATTTTATCCTGACCACACAGATACAGAGAAGGTCAGATTCTCTAAAGTTATTAACAGTGACAATCTATGAATAGTAAAGCACCAAGTTATGTTAATGCAAAACTAAAAAGTACCAAATAGGGTTTAAAAGTGCCTCTAGTCTACTCATTGACAAAAAGAACAACACATTTTAGTTTTGCTCTGGCCATAAAAATATGTCTTAATCTCCTGATTTGACCAAGTAGAGCCAGCTACTGTTATCAGAGGGAAATCACATAAACTGAAAGAGGTAGGATGGTTGTTTTGCTGTTCATTTTACTGCCCATCTGTTGGTCAGTCACAATGGAAAAGAAACAGCAAGCTAATGTGCTTCTTTCAGAAGTCAGATCCAGAGGAGGAATGAGGTAAATCCCATGCAAATTGTGTGGTTGCTACACTGTGAGGGAGAGAGGGAATCAATACTAGAGATGACAAATCCGCATCTTTTTCCAAATATAGATGTTTCTATGAATGGATACAGTTTCTAAAACTTTCTAAGAAGGCAACTGTAAAATCACCAGCTACACATAAATTAAATTAACCCTGAATGGTCACATTGTATTATTATCATACCTGCTATTGTCTAAGTATAAGGAGAAAGGGGGTCAAACTAAGAAAACCCTATCTTTCAGATGATGTCATTGGGATAAAATCTGACCTGGCAGCATCTTCTAAACCTTCTTCACTTATTGTCACAAATAATGTAATTTCAGGATCCACGTTAGGATCCATGAAATATTTTATTCAAGTGAATATGATTGAATTTTTCTTCCATTATTTATTCAAGCCCCAAAGAGGCACTGATCTTCCAAAGTCAAAATCTTATTAGTAAGAACTGAAATAAAAGGAATGTTTTTAATAAAACAATCCAAGTCAATTATGCTGGAAAACTTATTTTCAACTCTTCAGGATGTGTTGTAATTTTATCTGTATTTCTGAGTGTTTTAGGACCATGATCTGACAATGAACACTGAGGGGCAAAAGAGAAGGGATCTTAATAGGTCTGGCAGAAAAAAGAGTTCTTGGGCTACTTATTCTTCTCACTTCCTGCATATTTTAGGAAAGTCATTTAAGAACTGCAGGCACTCTCTCTATGTTTCTAAACAGAGGTGATTGAGTTAAATGACCCCTGAGTTCTTACCAACTCTAACCTGTGGTGTTCTGAATAGGTTGTTTTGAACAAATGACTGAATCATCTTTCTCTACACATTGTGACCCTGACCCATTAATCAAAGTACACATAAAATGAGCTTTATATTTATAGCTGGGTATTTTATTCATATACCCTCATTCATTTTCTATTGCTTGGTGTCTGAGCTTATTTGTAAAGGAATGTGAAGAAAATGAAACCCAGCCCACTGCCTTGTCCATTTGATGTTTTTTTTAGTGGTTACACTTTTTACATCGTGATTTTACCCTCTGCTAGTTATTTTTTTCTCTTCTCTTTCTCTTTCTCTTCTCTGAACATCAGGTAGAAAACGTTGAATTAATCATACTTATCAGCTCCGTTCACATTATCATTTGTCCTTCCAAAGCCATTTTTTTTTGCAGTTGATTTTATTCAACACCTCATTCAATCCTGTTCTTTTCCTCATTCTTATATGTTTAAGATACTGTCTTAGTTACTTTTCATGTTGCTGACACAAAGTGCCACCCAAAGTTGAGGGAGGAAACGTTCGTTTGGCTCACTGTAGAGGTTTTCATACACAGTCAGTAGGCTCCAAAACAGGGTGGCATGGCAGACAAACATCGCAGAGGAGAAACTTGGCAGGCAAAAGGTAAGAAAGCAAGCAGGGGACCTT
>RJWT010017154.1:0-19462 GCA_004365215.1 Cuniculus paca | reverse complement strand
TGGGAGGGAAAATGATAAGTGTAAGGGTTCTCTATGCAATGAACAATTCTCTTATTTCCATTGACTTCAAGGTTATCCATATTCACTTTCATAGTGCAGGAGTCTGGTCTTTACATTGGGATTTTAAGGCAGGCTGCACTTATAAATTAGTAAATTGTATGAATCACTTCAAAGTTGTATTTGAATAGAAAGAAACACAGGCAGAGTGGATCAGGAGACAGGATCCATCAATATGCTCTATACAAGAAACACATTTAACTAGAAAGAAAATTTATACACTGAAAGTCAAAGGAGAGAGAACAATGCCCTATGTGACAGGGAACCAGAAAAAAAAAGTAGGGATAACTTACCCATCAACTGCAGAATGGATAAGAAAGACATGGCATTTTATGTGGTGGCAACCTACTCAGCTATAAAGGAAGATAACCTCAAGGCTCTTGTAGGAGGATGGAGGCAACTTGAGATCATGCTCATGGATGAAATGATTTAGAGTCACATGGGTGAATTTCATGTTGTCTCCCTAGTATAACAAACTAAAGGAGTTAGTGGGATCCAAAATGCACAATACACACTGGGAAAGCCAAAGGGGAGGAATTATCTAAAAGGGAAGGAAGTGATCATTGTTAATCTATTATCATGATTTGAAACTCATATTGTCTTCATTGTTCTGATTAGTTTCGTTTTATTCTGTTTTGTTTGATTTTATTATACTTGATGGCATGGACAGCTATTTTAAAGATAACAAAATATATAATTGTAGCCATCAAGGATGTCCAATTATCTTGTCTCGAAACCCTGTATTGCTTTCATTGTTTTGTTTTGATTGATTTTATGCTATTCTGTGATATTTGATTGTATTATGTCTGAAGGTGTAGGCAACTATTCTGAAGATAACAAGTAGCATTATGGTAGCCACCGCTGTTTTACTAGTATCTTGAAGTTCTGTATTGCTTACATTGTTCTGCTTTGTTTGTTTTGTTTTGTTTTGTTTTGTTTTGTTTAATGATTTTATTTTGTTCTATTTTGTTTGATTTTATCTATGACTGATGGTATGGGCAGTTATATTGAAGATAACAAGAGGCATTATAGTAGCCATTATTGATTGCCCTTTACCCTGTTTAGAAGTCATGCACCATGTTCATTGTTTTGTTGTGATTGACTCTACTGTTTTATTTTGTTTGGTTGTATTCTTTTCAAAATAAAAAAAATTTTTTTTAAATGTTGTATTTGATCCAAGATTCAGCTACCAACCTAGCATAACACTCGGCATCTGTTCTAAATTCAGTGGGCCTCACATTAAACATCGTACCTAGAATCCAATCAGTTGGGGTTAAACTACAGAATTTTTATTGCTGTCCACATTAACGCTCAATTACTTAAAATATTGGTCTCTGGTCAGAGGTCAGTGGCATTTTAAAGATGTTTATTTATGGGAATGCATAGATGGATTATAAAGTAGAGTTTCCCAAAGGACCACACAGGATAGCTTTTTAAAATGAACTTTGGGTAATAACCTTGACCCTGGTATTCCAAAGACATTACCAAAGTGTAAACTGCTCTACTGTGTGGTTGTGACTTTTGGAACAGAATCAATCTATTGGGAAATAGGATTCAAGAAGGAAAAATCAAGAAATACCAACTAATTCAGTGAAAAGCATACAAAGATGGACTTCATTAAACCAGCAGAAGTTTCTTTTACTGTCAATCAACCTCACAAATCACAGAGGTTATTAGGCTGAATTATTTATTCAAAGGCTGAAACCATAAAGACAGGAAAAGTTCTGTAAATGGTGCTTCCTTGCATGGATTTTAGTCAATTTCCCAAACAATTTCACTTATTAATGGCCTAAAATGTCCTACATTATCCAATCAAGTGGAATAGTGGAAGGCAGCGCATTCCATGTTTGAATACATGTGCATTATCGCATTCATGCGTGTCTCTGCTGGGTTAGAAAGGGAAGCACAAATGTTTTCACAGGTAGAATAATTTTCTAGCTTTTAGTCCCAAACTGACACACAACTGACATGAAGAGAATTGATAGGATATCATCAAAG
Source organism: Cuniculus paca (assembly GCA_004365215.1). Classification (NCBI taxonomy): domain Eukaryota; kingdom Metazoa; phylum Chordata; class Mammalia; order Rodentia; family Cuniculidae; genus Cuniculus; species Cuniculus paca. The sequence continues at coordinate 17,407 of RJWT010017154.1, read as the reverse complement.
CTTACATCCTAGTAAATGCGAACGCAAACGCTGTGCCCCTCTTTGCACTCTGAGCAAAAGCGAGTGCTTCCTCTCCAAGATTAGGGTGTGCAGCAGGGGATGAAGAACGAGCATCGAGACTGGCAGGTCTGTGCTTTTGTGCAATCAATATTGTTTATGGATTGCTCTGAGATAGCTGCATCCATTTGAAGGGGGGAAAAAAGACACTACAAACACATACACTTGAGAATTTCAGGAAATTGCCCAAATGCTCAAATCCTTCCCAGGGGCAATGGTTTTCAATAGGAGTTTACATGATAAATCCATGCAGTGAATACATTTAAAAAATAATAATCTGGCAGCCTCATGGAACAATAGCACACCCATATAGGCTGCTTATTTTGAAAAGAGTCTTTAGTCAGAATGTGTGTGAAATTAGGCCATCAGAAAGGAAACAAGACAAAGGAGCCCCAGAATGACTGAAACAGGCGAGGCAGCTTATCCACTAGTCCCTGACAATGCTGGGCATGCTGTGGAAACTACTCAGAGTGAGGCTTACAAAGAAGCAGACAAAAGCCAGTGTGGAAATGGATGATAAGCAGAGATTTGCAGCCATCAAGGAGAGAAGAGGAGGCAGCTGCAAAGACAGGAGGCTGGAAATGATAGAGTCAGACTGTAAATAAATGCACTGATAGTAACTATCCTGTGTGGGCAGGAATTTACTGGCTGGGCATCATGCCCCCCGAGTTTGCTCTTTGGCATCTCACAGCTTCTGCACTGTTGATAAATAAGGTTGACTTCTGAGGCCAAAGTAACATTTCAAAGTAGAGTTTTGAAAAGGAGAGAAAAGATACTGTGGATTCCAAGCTTGGTTTCAAAAAATATCATGTTTGAAGCTAGAGTAAACAGCAAAGGCTAGATTTTCAAAAACAAAATACTAGGGCCAGCATTTGTGAGAAAGCCCATTTACACCCACTCCTTGGCTGGCACAGGAGATGTGGGCATAACTTGCAGGGAAGTTGCTTCCTAAGTGAGAGCCCACTGACAGCCATCATAATTCTCTCCACATGCTCTTGTAGTTAGAGCCCCATCTTCGGTGAGTACAAGATCACCATTTTTTCCAAGAACTTTTTTTAACACCTGAGTCATTTCTTTACCACAAGGGACAAGCGTTCCCACAAGACAAGTGACATTCAAGGTATAAGCCAAGAGAAGCTGTTTAAAACATAATTTAGGAATGTGCAAGAACTGTATTTCCAAAATATTCTTTCTGTATTGAAACTCCCTATTACTATGTCTGTGGTTTTCTAAGATTTGTTTGAATGATCCATTGCTGGATTTAAAAAATAATCCAACTAATCAGGCTTGTTTGTTTTTGTTTTGTTTTATTTTTCCTGCTGTGGCTGAATGTAATAGGTGAAAAGGCAGGTATAAAACCATCACTAAAGAATCAAAGGTTACAGAACAAAGCCAGGATTCAACCTAAACCAATAACTCTGGAGTCTCAAACTGATGTGAGAATATTAAAGTCACTTTATATTTTCACTAGTGGAGGAAGAATTTCATAAAAGCAATGTGAGTAGCACAGTTCATTAGCTGGACAAAGGTTAAAGGAAAAGATAGTGAAGAACTTCCCCTGAAGAAAAGAGACATATCCCTGGTAGTAGTTTCGTAAAATGCTCCTTGGACGTAGCACAAAAGAATGAAGGGGGAAGAAGTGACGAAGACTTCCTTTCTCCTCATTATGTCTCACTCCTGGCTACAGAGTTAGTTGGAGAAAAATCTCATATTTTATAGCTCTATTCTGAGTCAACGTCTGCAGAATCACAACTGCGCTGTGGTTTCCTGGCTCAGAAGACTCCACAGATATTAGAAGGAGGGCAACATCCCTAATGCAGCAAGGTGTCAGGTGTGTTTGGGGAACAGAGGGGGCTTGCGATTGTGGCTTTGTGTGTACAGAGTGAGAACTGCTCTTTGAAGCACATCCCCCATTTCAAAGTGAAAAACAGTCTTTGAGAGAAGTGTCTGTAGTAGGTAGTCTTCTAATAACAGTAGAAAATTATTTCCACAGCATTTGGGACTCTAACAACCCCAGCGACATCCCCTCCCCGTTCAGCAGGCCCCCATCCCTCCTTTGGATTACAAAAAAGGTGATAGTATGTCTGGGCCTCATTATAACAAGACTCCAGGGGGTGGGGAAAGAGTCTGTCTCCAGTCTATAATAATTGCGTCAGCTGTAAAAACTCTGTACTGACCCCTTGTTCATCAAAGCTTATGTTTTGATGAAGAGGCATCTTTCTTTCTTTATCATGGTTTTATTTTCAATGCTAGAAGGAACGATTCTCCCCATCAGTACCTTGAGGGGGACCAGCGCTGTTAATAACAAATCCATCCAGCCCAGATTCTAAATGTTAATAGACTGCCAGGCCTGGGGGGAGTCGTTGTCGGCTGGGGAAGTGGCTGGCATCGGCCCATCCAGCGTTGACTCATGCCTGAATCACAGCCAGGCTGGCAGGATGTTGTTTTGGGGAAGTTCGCAGGCCTGTCAAAAACCTGCTGTTGCCATTGGCTGATATTATGCAAGATTTCAAATGATATTTATTTATATTCTCCTTTGGGTTTGTTGTGTGGCTCCCCACCCCCTTGACTGTACACAAGCTTCAAGTGACCAAAAAAGAAAAAAAATTTTTTAAGCTAGGCCCATCAAAACTACAAGGCACTTTGTCCCTAAACTCCCTTCAGCAACCAGATCAAACAGTGCCAAGCCCTTTATTCACACCCCTGAGGGTTGTGGTTGGGAGACAGGCCCCAGTGTGACACCCCATTCTGGTAAGGAGCAATGCATAGCTTGCTTCAAATGTATTCCTTCCTGAACTTGTAAACTATCTGTTACTTGCTGGGCAGAGAAAAACATGTAATTTCCCTGGTGGAGTTGGGTCTAGGAATAGATGAATTTCCTTTGTTTAGGGTCTGACTGATGTTGGAGAGGGGTCAGGGATGTGATTGTGCTGCTCTTGGAAGATCCAAGGAGATTTAAGCTTTTCCATCTCAGCTTCTCCCACTCCTTGAGTCTGTAGGAGTTTATCCATTAGAGCTGAGGAAATTCTCCCCACTGTATCATAGAGCACAGATAAGTTCCTTTGCAGAAAGTTGGTAGGCAGAAAAAGTGTGAGTGAATTCATTTATATGACTAATTTAAGACACAATTGAGAGGCACAGTGTTCTAATAGATGGAGTTCTGGCTGAGGAATTAAGAAACCTGAGTTCCATTCTTAGCTCTAATTATGGCTCAGCTCACTAAAACAGAGGGTTAGCGCTTTCCAGAAGAATTTGAACTCTAGAGACAGTCAATTCAGGACAAAATTATACAGAACTATAGCCATGATCCCCATTATCTACACCTTTCATTGTTCTGCTAAAAACCAAATTTAACCATCCCTAAATTCTTGGAAAATTCCTAATGATAAATGTTATTTGAGTTGAACCTCTAGGGGGGAAAGATGGAATTGTTTAGCATTCACTATGTAAGGGGGAGCTTTCTTTGGAAAATTATTCAAAGCAGACCTGTGGTGTGGAGGAGGGGCTCTCCTCCCACACTGGCGATGGGGAGATACATGGGGCTCTTTCAAGTCCTGCCTAGGGCACTGGACACAGCTGCACTGCTGCCTCCCTGTAAAAATGACCTTGGCCATTAGCTCAGTGTATGGTCATTGTTTCCATCTAAATAGCACACTCTGGGCAGATTTTAGACTTAGAAGACAAAACAATCAATGCCCAGTTTTACTACCTTTTGCATTCACTGCAATTTTCTCTCTGGTCAAAGTTTGTTTAGAACATAAGTGGAAGTTCATATTAGGAAACTTTTCAGGTCACCATGATTACATAAAAATAAATGTCAAGTGCAATTGTAACTACATTAAATTACCAAACTTAACCCTCAAAGTAATGATCATTTAACAAATCAGCACAGTGGCCTACGTATAAGTAACACAGTGACCTATGTTCCATACAAAGCAGTCATTCCTTCTAAGAATGTCCCTTGATTCCTTTTTCCAATGTATTTTAATTTTTCAGTTGTCAAAATCTACACTTCTGTTTGTCTTTATTGATGATAAACATTTTATTATATTGTATTGATACACTCAACAAATATTTCTTGATGCAACTGTGGATCCTGCATCTTGCTAAGTATTTAAATTACAGAGATAAGCATCTATTCCTGACCCTGAAGAGTGACAGTCTAAGAAGGGAAAACAGACCAGTCAGGATAGGATCACAGGTACTCTGATGTGAGTCTGCTGGTTTCAGTGAGGGTGCAAAGCCAGGAAAGCCTAGGAAAGGGGTTAGGAGGGAGGAGGTGAAGAATAGGTTTTATGTAGGTGGACAAAAAGGGGTATAACCTCTTGGGAAAATTCAAAGTATAGCACTGTGTAAGGTGTACGACAAATTTCAACATTTGGAGACAAGACAGAGCAGGGAACAGATGAAAGGAACATGAGAAAACAGAAGTAGGTGAAAGTCAGATCCTGGAGTGCTGCTCACACTTTTCTAGATTTTACCATGTAGACAATGAGAAATTGTGAGGGAATTTTACCCAAGGAATGATGTCACTCAATATGCAGAAGACACTCTGGTGCATGGAGAGAGGTTGGGTTAGACATGGGTTAATGAAACTCTTTATATTTCTGTATAATCCTGCTGTATTTCTGTATAATTTTGTCCCCTTTTTCAGGAGCCAACTGTTCCCTTGCCACACTTAATCCAAGGTATTCATATAGGATGACTTGACACCTTCCTGACTCAGGCATATGACATGTTAAGAGCCGATCAGAGCCTTCTCTGAGATTTCTGCTGAAGCAGCAAAAGAAGAGGCTGTCTCTTTCTGCTGAGATGGCAAGAAAAACAAACTGGAAGCCTAGAACTGAGCTGTCATCACCATCCACCTGCCTGAGATCTGCCACACATAGAAAGAGAAAGTACAATGATGCAATGAGAACAGAACTCTAGTTATGTCATTTTATACCCTGAATTGAGATGTCCTGAACCTTCTGATTTCTATGCTATAGGAGTCCATTCCGTTGAGTTTTCTGTCACTCTCAATGCAAAAGTTCCTAACTAATGTAATGAGGCAGGAGGATCAGGTAAAAATTACTACAGTTGTCCAGATGACAACTAAGAGGCAGAAACAAGGCAGTAGTAGCAGAATTGAAAAATAAGTGACATAAATAAAAGAAACTGAGAAAGTAGAAACAGCATTAATAACTGATCTAATGTGAAGGCGGGAAAAGGAAGGTACCTAGGATGGTCCCCAGGTTCTGATCGCCATGGTGATGCCATTTACTAACTCGAACAATAGTTGAAAAAATAACTTGAAGAAGTGGAGAATGAGTTTGATTATGGATGTGTTGAATTAGGTCTTCTAAGATATCCAGATGGAGATGTACAGTAAGCAGTTGGATAATGATTCTGGAAGTCAGAAGAGAAGTCTGGGTAAGCTTAAGAAAAGAAATAACAAATGTGGCTTACATATTCCTACACTTCATGACAACTATTAGAGACCCAAATATCACCAGGTGGGAGCAATCAATATATAGAACCCCAAAATAGCTGCTTATCAAGGATAGTTCAATTTTTTTGTTATAACAATTTTTATTGGTGCAAAATTGTTCCAGACATTGATGACTTTTTAATATCTCCAGATACTAGGCACTTTAATGGGCTAACTAGAAATGCTCAAATATAATTCCAGCCTCCCCATATAGAAGCAATATGATGTTCCCTATGCCATGTGAATCACCATAACCGGTGTGTGGATCTATGTGCTAGCATATGGGCAGTCTTCAGCCACTGTACCATTCACACAAATACAGATGAAATAGCTTTTCTGTAAATACAATGAACATAGCCCTGAAGAAGCTAGGGTGTTTCTGCATATCATCATCCTGCTTACTCTTCCCAGAATGTCCATCTTCTCAGATCAATACTCAGAAGTTCTGTCTCATCTCATGTACTACCTGTTAAATGCAAAAATGACCATATAATACACATCTAGCTTCGCGTCTGTTTGCAGACAGACCTCTGTAATACAACCTACCTGTGCCATTTCTAAGTTTGAAAAAAACGTTGACTGTCAGGCAAAGCTAACCCATATGGCAGTATGCTTAGAAAGTGAGACACTAGTAATGCAAAGTCACATTTATCCGATGCAAATGAACAGGTTTCCAAGCACCCATGTGTGGAGAATGACATGTGATGGGGGGGTGAGAACTTCTGATGATGAGGAATATAAAAGACATTCCTGAAGTGTGCTGTGATTGGCTCTTTGATTCACTGAGTAATAGGTACCTCTCAGACTAATTTGAAAGCCTTCCTTTTTTTTTTTTGACAAGCTCTTTAATTTTCACAGTATCATCAATTAACTTGCATGTAAACATAGCAATTTGATGAATTAAATCCATTAAATAAAATACATTGGATGCATGTTACTTTAAACACTAGCTCTGGGAATAAGAATCTCTAGGAAATTAGCCTATCTTTATCTTTTAAAGCAGTACCTGCAGGAGGCTGATTTTTCCTTACACTTCTATTGGGATATGAGAGAGCCCGCAGAAAAACATGAGTAAAAAAGGGAAAAGTTACAAAGGGCTAAGGGAAGAAGAAGGAGCATTGTCTTTCAGTGCCACATCTGAAGGGCAGTTTTTGGGCCCAGATCCTGTGCAAGACAAAGGATATAAAGAAAAAGCTCCTGATCCAATCTGCTTGTTAACAACCGAACATCTGGTCAACATTTCGTGGCATCTTTATTTAATTTCCATTGAGTCACTTATGTATGTGACTAGTTTACACTTTCCTCCCCAAATCATTACCACAGGAACAGATGACAACAAAATCAACTCGAAAATGTCTTTTTTCCACCATTTTTGCTAGCACATGTTCCTGAGTGCAAAGCTGAATATATTTGCTTCAGACTGAAAGGAAGAGAGGAAGAGCCAGGGTATTTCCTCTAGACCTCTGTTTCCAGATAGGTCGTTCCCTCAATGCAGAGCCATTTATCCACCAGGAGAATGCCGAATAATTGAGCAACATAGAGATCTGGCAACTCGTTGGTTCTTAGAGCTGCTTAAAACTTGAAAGAAGTCACAAATATAGGTGAGGAAAAAATATTTTGATGCCTGCTCAACAACTTCTTTCAAACAATTGCATTTGCTTTTTACTTGACAACATCATCTTCAAAGTGCCAGGATGTGCTGTTTGTCCTGCACAACACAGAATCTTGTTAGGTTTAAATGCCAAATGGCAAAAATCCCATGAATTAAAAAAAGCCAAACCTATGTTTAAATGTGCTCCATAAATTTACAAATGAAACTAATAATGTTTTGTTACAGCACATGAACCAAGGATAATTATCTTATTATCCAGTTTTTACTTGATTTCCAAATTTTCTAAAAACTAGATTTCCAAACCTTACTTTACTTATTACATAATTAATAAAACTAATAATATAAACGGTAGCTTTATTGGTATTACCAGTACTATTTGACAGGTATATTACCAGTACTATTGACAGGTATATTACCAGTACTATTGACAGGTATATTACCAGTACTATGTTTGAAAATTTCCTTTCGATTCCTGATTAACTGTAGTCATTATTCTTCTCATTTACTGTCAAGAACACCAGATATTCGCAAAATCAAGGCACATATCAGAGATTACCCAACCAGGAAATTGCAAAACAGGGATTGAGACTAACTCCAAACACCTTGTTTTTCTGCCACAGCATTTCTCTATGTCAGTGGTTCTCAAATTTTAGCATATGTCAGAAACACCTAGAGGCCTTGTTAAGAAGCAGATTGCTGGGACCAGCTCAGAGTTTCTGTCTTAGTAGGTTTCAGGTAGGATCCAAGAATTTATATTTTTAACAAATGCCAGTGTACTATTGATGCCCCGGCACAGACATAGCTCTCTGAACACTATTGCCATGTTACCTATATATGTTTCTAAAGTTTTTCTGTTCTTCGAATGCTGGCTTGCCCTTGTTTTTAAAAAAAAGTCAGAATAGTCAGGTGTGGTGGCTCATGCTTGTAATCTCAGCACTTGGGAGACTGAGGCAGGAGAGTTACTATGAGTTCGAGACCAACCTGGGCTACATGAGCAAGTTCAATGCTGGCTTGCACTATATAGTGAGACTCACTCTCAAAAAAAAAAAATTAGAGTAGAATTATTACCTGATACTGCTTTCTCCAATGCATTCTTCAGTCCAAAATATGATTTTGCACTAAAGATAGTAAAGTGTCAGATAATGAGGCATCACCAAATATTAGTGTTCATGTTGTTCAACAATCACACTAACTATGAAGGGCATTGAATGTGTGAGTTCCAGTAAAGATGCATCTTCACAGAACTCCCTTGGGGAATACACATTTCTTCCAAAGACAATGTTACCTTATATTCTGATAATATATCTTTGTTTTTTGAGGAAATAACCAGGGGTCTAATGAAGTAGGTAAAAAATCAGAACATAACATATCATTTGGATTTTTAAAAAGACATATTTTCTTCTGTACCCTCTAATCATGAAAAACTTCCAAAAGAAGAGGTCCAAATATTCCATAGGGTGATGATAGGTTTCCAGTATAATTACTTTGAGAAGGGGAGGAGGAATTTGGCCTAATAACCAAGACTCCTTCAAGCACTGAAATGTATTCAGTAGCAGGCTGCATCAAAAAGCAGTCTCCCTTCTTGCTTCTTTATATTGTCAGTCACAAAGGACACAAATTTCACTGGAAACTGATTATGTGGAACAGTTTAAGTAAACATTTATTGAAACATAACGATGCATGCAGAAATGTAAACAAAATGTAAGACTGCAGCTTACTGCATTTTCAGAACGAACAGCTCCATGAGCTTGCCACCAGTTAAGAAGTAGAACATTGCCTCCCAGAAACCTCATGTCCACTCCCACTCACAGTTTGTTTTGAGGTAATCACTCTCACGCCATTTATTGCAATTGATTAATCTTACTTATTTTTGATGTTTAGGTATGTACACTTTTGTGCCTGGCTTATATTACTCACAGTTATGTTTATGACATGCATCCATTTTGTTGATGGATCACTCTTGGTGTGGTACGGTATTCAACTGAATTAACATGTCACAAATATTTTATTCTTTCTGCTGTTAAAGGAAATTTGAATTGCTTCCAGTTTGGGGATTGTCTTTCTCTCATTGCTGAAACAAAATACCCGACACCCAAAGTTAAAGCAGAAAACATTAAATTGTCTCACAGTCCATAGTCAACTGGCTCCAAGGCAGAGGGGCATCAGAAAGGAGAAATAGTTCATGGTGAGCAAAAGGTAGCAAAGAAACAAGGACCACCACAACTCTTTCTATCCTTTGTGTCTTATCCAGGCTCCTTAGGGCAGATAGAATTCACACCCTTAAGCCTAGAGCATCTTGATCCTAGCACTGCACCATGAATCAATTCCAGCATCGCACACTGTAGATTTAGCCTCCTCTAAAAATGCCCTACCTATGACCACATGAGGCTTCACAGGGAACATCTAGACCTAGACCATAACTGGGATATTGCAGATAGCATGTCTGTGAACGTTCTGGTACATGTCATATATGTGTTTTGGTGCCAGCCCATATATATCTCACTCAAGAGTAGAATTGCTGGGTGATAAGTATGCCCATTTCAGCATTGATAGAGTCAGTTTTCCAAAGCACTGTATCAACGTATTTTCAAAGGTGCACACAACATTGTTACATGTCCTTACCAGCACATGACATGGTTTGTATTTTTAAGCTTATCCACTCTGAATGTTTTTAGTGGTTTTCATTTGCATTACCCTGTAGACTAAGTACCTTTTTTATATGTTTATTGGCTGCTTAGTGTTCGTTGCTGTGAAGCATCGTTTAAAAGTTTTTTTTTGTCTGCTTTTTTACTGATTTGTGTGCCTTTTTATTATTTATTTTTAGGAATTTTTCAGTGTACTTTGAATGAGTTACATGTCAATTGTGTTTTGAAACTGTCCTATGCTTGCCTTTAAATGTCCCAATGGTGACTTTTAATAATGGAGAGTTCTTAATTTTAATGTCCAACTTACACATTTCCCTTTATGTATATTGACATATTTGTGCCATTTCAGTCATCTTTGCCTGTTCCAAAGTCAGGAAGATAACTGCTTATTTCAAGAAATTTTAATACTACTAATTTTCACATCTCAACCAATAATCCACCCATTTTTGCATGTGATATGAGTTGGGGGTGACATTTTTTCCACTATGAATGCAGGGTTGACTCCATACCAGTTGTTGAAAAAACTGTTTTTCCTTCACAGTATACAATGTTACTTTTGTCAACATATGTGTGCGTGTTTTCTCTTTCAATCCATCTGCTCTATCATTTCATAAGTTCTACACTGTCCTAGTATTCTAGATTAATAATAAGTTTTGACATGTGCAAGTAGAAGTACACCTTCAATATTGTCATTGGCTACCTTTTGTATTTCCAAATAAATCTGAGAATCTGTTTATCAGTTTGGTGAAAAAGTAACATGATAAGATTTTAGTTTCCATTGTGATAAATCTATAGATCATCAAGGGAAAGGAGCAACTACCATCTTAACCATAGTAAATCCTCCAAAACATAAATATGCTATGTTTCTCATTTATTTAGATAGCAATTAACTGATTATTTCAAAACAGCAAGTAGAGACAACTTTGAATCTTCCTTCGTAACACAAAGAAACAGTAAATCTCTGAGATGATACATATGTCAATTATCCAGATCTGACCCTTACATACTATATGTATTGAAATTTCACACCGTATCTCATAAACATTAACAATTACTATGTGTAAATTAAAAATAAAAATATGCTAAATAAAATAAAATTATCAACAAGAAAAAATACTTTTATGTCTTCTTTAATGACAATATTTTTGAATTGTTATTGTAAAAACAGTCTTTCTTGCACATTCTAATTAATATATTCATAATAATTTATGCTTTTATGCTATTATAAATAATATTTTTAATGTTAATTTTCTTTTTTTATGTTGTTCTGAGAATAGATTTTCACATATTGATAATATTTGATTTTTACTAGCAACATAATATTTGATTTTTACTACAATTTTGTTAATCAAATTAATGAAGTTTCTTATTGTTCTGTTACAGCAATTTTAGGTTTTCCAGAGGTGAGGAAACCCAGTGGCATTCAGAGAAGTGCAGGAAACCAAGCTTTATTAAGCTACCAGGCCCAGAGGAATTTAATGCTCCAGAGTCTGAGCCCTGAGCCAGGGGTGTGAGAGTCTTATACAGAGGCTGTGGTGAGAAAAAGCAAACAAGCTAGTTACAGAAGCAGAACAAAGGCAGTTACTCAAAGGTGACAGTTTTATAGCTCTGCACATCTGGATGGCTTCAGTTGACCAGGGAGTGAGATAACAGGATGTGGTGAAGCTGTTTGTTGATCAGGCCAGGATACAGCCGGTATGGTTACTAGCTACCTGCATACTTGCTGTTAATTCCTTTTTATATCTTTCATTTGATTTCATTTTATTAGAATGTGTTCACTGGATAGAAAATTCTAGATTGGCTCTTTTCACTTTCTGATCATGAAGATATAGTTTTGTCCAACATTTTTTTGAGAATTTTTTTCACTAGTTTTGGTTTTTCTCTTTTGGTGATAATATACAATTCAAGAACTTAATTTGTTATGAGTTTGGAAAAGATTACCACATTTGTGTCACCCCATGCAAACTTTGTAAACAAAGACAAAATTTTGCCAAACTCTTCAATTTGTGAACCAAATTGTTGGTAAACAAAAGCATTTGTGAACTGAGGTACCACTGTATAATCCCAAGACTCAGGATACCATTGAGTTCCTTTTATCCTGTGGCTGCTGTTTACATTCTTTTCTTTCGTCTTTAGTTTTCACAGTTTTATTATCATGGGTCTTGCTGCAGTTTTCGTTGTATTTTCCCTGGTGGGGGTTGCTGGTGCTTCTGATTATATAGCTTGACATTTATACTTTCATTGGTTTGAGAAAATTATTATGCAACCTCTTCAAAGCTTCTCTCTCTCTCTCTCTTTCTCTCTCTCTCTCTCCCTTTCTCTTTATTCTGGGATTCCAACTACACATATATTAGACATTTCATACTTTTCATCTCCCCTCCCCTGCTTAGTTTATATATTTTTATCATCATCTCTTTCAATTTGTTCATCCTTTCAACTATATCCTCCTGATAGAGTTTTTTTATTATGACTATTAAACATTTCAATTCTCAAATTTCTACCTTATCCCCTTTTTTTATATACTCCCATTACCTGGTGAAATTTTTAATCTTGTAATGGATTTTCTTAGGCATATTAATCACAATTCTTAACAGAAAATATATGACTAATTAAATAGCTTGGGTACCCACAAATCTGTATCTGTCGTCTGTGTTTCTCCTTTTCTGTTCTTTGATATAAATGGCAATTTCTAAATGAATGCCAAAAAATGTGTGATGGGACTATTGCAGTCACGATATAATCTTCCATGGTGAATTTATGAAATAGTGAGCAGGTCATTGCTGCTTTCTTTAGAGGCTTAGCCTATTTAGCCCTTAGGATGCAGCCAACTAAAGCCTAGAATATTTACCTACTACCACATTTTTGGAAATTCTTGGATTGCAATTTTTACTTCCTTAGCATCATAAAACTGAGGGATGGGGATTGCTTCACTATACTTTGTAGGCTTTATAGATTTTTTTGCTCATCTTCATAATCTCTCACTTCCCTAGTTTAACAATTAGAAAAAGCCTCAAAGGGAAGGCCTGTGCCAAGTGTGAGCTTGCTTGTCAGTCCCTACTTTCTCTCTGGGATCTTGGCCCTTCAACACCTGGCTGTTTACCAGGTCTGTGGTACAATTTGTCAGTCCCTTCTGTGAGATTGCCTATAATCCCATTTAGCTCCTCAGTCTCTCTCTCTCTTTATTCTAAGAATTGAAAAATATGATCCTAGTAGTAAAGCAGCTTGTAGAATATCCATCTTACCATGGTAAAATTCTATTCTCTCTTAGATTGTGGTCTTTCAAATCCTGGCTACCTTGCAGCTCCCGATCCCTTCAAACAACGGTTTTTTCTTTTGCTTTTCTTTTGGCTTTCCTAGTTGTTGTCAGCAAAACTTTTTGTCTTTTAAGAACCACGCCATTATATCTAGAAACAAAGTCCTCAATTTCATGGAATATTTTTAACTGTATGACACCTACCTTCCTTCCCATGCTGTCACTGCTTAGGTCAAGAACATCTCTGCGTCTCATATGCACAGAGGTGGGGATTTTAAAAGGTGGTTGGACCAAGGGGGCTCTGTACTCATCAGTTGGTTCATCCACTGATGAGGTTAGTGGTGAAGTGTGCTGTTGGGAGGTGAGGCCTGGTCAGAAGAGTCAGGTCACTGGGCCTATAACCTGGAAAATATATATATATATATTTGCAGCTGGCCACCTATGAACTGTAACCATTAACCATGAGCCAAAATAAACCTCTCCTTTAATTTGTGGGTTTCAGGTATTATGGCTCCCCAGTGAGGATGTGACTAAGACCAGATGTTGTGGTGTGGATTGGAAAGGTTCCCCCAAATCCTCCTGAGCAGAGAGGCTGGCTTATAAAAAGCGATTGGATTGTGGGAGTGCTGCAGTTGACTGGCTGTTAAGATGTGGGCCCTGGTAAGTGGCAGGTCACTGGAAGCTTGACCTAGAAAAGTATATCTCCCACCCTGGCTCCTCCCTTTTTTCTCTCACCTTGCCATGAGGAGCTTGCCTTCACCAGACTCTTACACTGTGCCCTTCCTGCCCTAGAGCCAGTCGACCAGGCACTCAGCATGAAAGGACTACCAGATCTGGGCCATTTTTTCTCAATATGAGTTTCTTCTGCTGGGAACTTTTATGATGCTCTGCGTTGCATTAGTCTAGACTGTCAATGGTACCAGTGTTGAGGCTCCTCCTATGTAAACTTCCTTCTTTCCTTCTCTCCTTTCACAGGTAGCAGACCCGCATTACAATATGAAGGCTCTGTCTATTCCTACTCCCTCTCCTTTTATCCTGTACAGGTGCTACTCCAAATGAACTTTGGTCACTTCTAACTTCATCTTGGTGTCTTCATCCCAGAGGACTTGAACTGGCACATGTTCACATCAATTCTGCTCTTCTAGATATATCTTCTTAACTTATTAATAATGGTTGAAGAAGTATTGAAATCTTTTGGGGGCTACCACTCTGTTACAATTTACATCTAGATGTCCCCCAAGACCTTCATGTCCTCATAGATGGGGTTTCGGAAGGTGATTAAATCATGGAAACAACATAGCTGACTTGCTATTAAGAGGCTAGGTCTGATCCAAAGAAAGGAGTCACTGGGGGTGTGTCCTGGAATTCTGTAACTCCCTCTCTGGTTCATCTCCTCCCTCTCTGGTTCATCTCCTCCCTCCCTGGTTCATCTCCTCTCTGCTTTCCAGTGACCATGACATGACCAACTTTTCTCTGAGAAAGGTCTTTCTCTTCTGCGTCTGCCCTACAGCCGGCCACATACAGATCAAAACCTCTAAAACGAATGAGCTGAAATAAACCTCTCCTTTAATTGGCTGGTGTTGAACACTGAGTCTTGGCAATAAGAAAGTGACTAAGACATCTACCAACTTGTGTTGTTTATAATATGGGATTTATCTCATTTCCCTAAGAACTCAATACTGAGCACTCTTGAAATGCCAGCATCTTTTCTTTATATATTGCTGTGATTTTTGTTGTTAATGTTGTTGTTATTTTTGTTACAAATAAACATATTTATTACTTTATTCTTCCCTTTATTCTTAAGAAAACTTTATTAGAACTTATCGCACACCGTAAACTTTGCTAAATTTTCTTCTCAGAAAAAAAAGTCCTCAGAGTTCCAAGAAACAAAAGCATAAAATAAACCTTAACATCTAGCAGGTCATGTTTAATTTGTTTTGTTTTGTTTTTGCCATCTTCCTTATACTTTTGTCATCCTAAGATTTCAATTGCAGTCATCTTTCTGAACAAACACTTACTTTTGGTTAGGCAATGTGAATGGCTTTGAAAATCTGAGTATTGCTTTTTCCTATTGTGCAACAACACCTGGCTAACTCTGAGTTCCTTTCTTCTTTTGTTCCTGATGTGAATTCTGCAGTCAAGGCAGCAAGGGGACATGGCTAAAAAGAGGAGCATAGAACAAAAATACTAAAAGCAAATTTGAGAAAAAGACACTGTAGGAAGCAGCTTGAAGAGAAGATGACACCAGACAACTATCCCAAAGCAGGTCATTTCTCAAAAACTGGCATTTCCCCCAGAAGCACAGCCAGGGACAGTTCTTGATGGTCTGTAGGATGCTCATAATGGCTTCCCAGTTCCCTTCTATTATCCTAAAATTAAGCTAAATTACGCTAAAATAACTCTCATTTCAGAAAACACTATTCTCAAGCATTCTTCCAATATATGTGGAAACCAGGCCAAACGGTTTCACTATCATTTTGTGGCAAAGGGGAAAACCAGGTCTCTTACTAAAATGCCTGCTCTAAGGCAGTCATGAGCATAAATGGGGCAATGACTGAACAGAAGGTGACATGATTCTAACACATCATGAATCTCGGGGCTTGCCAATCCCTTCCATAGCCTCATGGCCAACATCCACTGCTGAATAATTTTAAAGAAATAGCTGGCCTTTAACAGCTCAACTGAGCTGTTACTGTGATTCATAGTATCTAACACCGGGGTTCCAATTTTGATTGGCTTACATGGATTAGAATCTTCCTCCTTTCTTGACAGGAACTTCGCACCAAAGCCTACTAAATTGTACGTGGTAAAGTGTGTAGTAGAATACAAGTACAATGCTCTCAAATGAGAAGATGGAAAATACAACCGATAAACTGAAGATCTCAAAATAAGTAACTGATATACAAAATGAAGATTATAGAAGAAATATGCATTCAGAAGACAAGCATAGTTTAAAGCTTGCTAACATATTTGTCCAATCCTAAATCAGAAATACATCACTAATAAACCACCAAAATTGACGATACTGAGGCAATTTCACAATCATAATTAGTGAATGCTTTTTTAAATTTTTATTTTATTTTATTTTTTGCCTTACATCCTTTTTGAATGAATTGAGGCTTCTTACTCCTTTTAAAGTCAGTGGGAAATTTAGGGTTGAGCTAGATAAGAAAACTATGCAGTATTTGCCTGCACTGGCTTGCCACTGGAGTTTGGCACTACTAAGAAGGTTGTATGTCCAGAGATATTCCTGAGCAAGCTGTGTGACACCCTCCTACCATCTCTCTCAGAGTTCCTCCTGGTGAGAAACTCAGAAGTTCCAAATCCAGGGAACCAATTATGTGTGCTTTTCTTACTTTGTACTTCCTATCATCCTTGACCTGCTGAGGTGTTAATTCTACCAAGCTGTCAGAACAGAGTATGACATTTTGGCCTCCAAGCCTTGGCTCAACTTCTTCTGTGCCTGAAATTCCCTCCCTGCCCTTCTCCATCTGTTCAATTTCTACCTATTCTTAAAGGTACGTACGTTGTGCAGAATTCTTTTGACCATAACTAAAATCATACTCACTTTATCTTAGGCCAGAAGGGCATTTGTTGAACTTTGATACTCGAATTAAGTTAAGAGTAGACTCTAAGTGACCACAATATGTCTGGAGCCAGGTTTCCATATCATGTCAAGACCTGACATCATGGGATACTCTTGTTGGTTCAGCTTCATTTCCATCTAGTTTTCCACATAATGGTGGAAACATTTCGCAGCTCAACTCTTTCCTACTTTGCTAACAGAGAGGATCTGCTCTCTTCCCTTAGGTCAAACTTTTTAAAATTCCATGAAAAGTGTTGAGTATGCCCATGTTTATGCACATGGGAACAGACAAATACTATTTTCAGGTCCCAGTAGAATGCAACAAAGAGAATTCTCTGAAAGATAGAGGTTTTATAAGAAGTAAAAATAATGTTAGACCAATAAACGTGTGTCCTCCTCTACCTAGTCTTAGTTCTGTTTCTGTTCAAAGTATGGTTTTCACATATTTAGACAAGTCAATTTTACTTTTTCTGCCTCAGTTTTCCTCACCTAAAAATTAGTACATTGACTTGAATTATTGTTAAGGACCCCGTAAAGTCTAGGATTTTACGTCTTTCAAAGTCCTTCAAGGCTATCCTGGATATTCTATGTTATTCTTTCTCCTTTCTGAATCCTAGCATTGCTGATACTATGTTTATGGATGATATGAAAAAAATGTTTACATTGGACTTTGTAAATACCTTGAATTAACTAATTGGAGTGTCAATTTATAATACTGAAAATGTGTCTTAAAAAGAAGGACCTCAGCCAGGTGTGGTGGCTCATGCCTGTAATCCCAGCACTC
>RJWT010017153.1:0-19501 GCA_004365215.1 Cuniculus paca | reverse complement strand
TGCCACACTTTTTATCATTGTGGCTTTGTAATACAATTTGAAATTTGAGATAGTCATGCCTCCCACTTTGCACTTGTTACCCAGGATTGCTTTCACATTTCTGGTTTTCTTCTGGTACCATATGAATTTTAGGAGTGTTTTCTCTAGGTCTGAGAATACTGTCAGTATTTTGATTAGGATTGCATTAAATTTAGGTATCAATTTAAGAATATGGCCCTTTTGACAATACTGGTTGTGCCAATCCATATACAAGGGACATTTTCCCATGTCTTCTTTGATCTCTGTTTTCAGAGTTCTATGGCTTTTGTTAAAGAGATCTTTCACTTTCTTGACTAGGCTAATTTCTAGGCACTTAAGTTTTTGAAGCTAGAATGAATGGTATTGTTTTCCTAATTTCTTTCTGAGTGGGTGTAGTATTGGTGTTCAACACTATTAACTTCCGTGTGTTTTGTATCCTGCAACCTTGCTGAATTTGTAAATATCTACTAAATGTGACAACTAATTCACTGCTAAGAATAGAAAGAAATTCAACAATGATAATATGCACATAACTAACTATATTAAGATTAATAAAGTTTAATAGTAATACTAGTAAGGGGAACAGAAGAATGAAAGAAGCCAGGTGTGGTGGTACAGATCTGTAATCCCAGCACTTGGGAGACTGAGGCAGGAGAATTGCCACAAGTTGATCACATACTGAACTATATAGAGTGTTCAGGTCCAGCCTGAACTACATAGCAAGTTCCTGTCTCAAAAAAACACAAGAAAAAGAAAAAAAGTAAAATTTGAAAATAAAGAAAAGATGAGAAATTGAGGAGAGAAGAGGGAGATAAGTGACCCTACTAAGTAGTAAAAGAAAATTAATAGAATCAGGTAAAAGTAACCAAAGAGAACAATGAAGAAAAAAACAAACATCAAAATAAAATATAGAAAAAAATCAATTAAAAAATTGAGAAAATGACAAAAAATTCCTCTGTGTTTTGGAAAGAGTAATTTCTTTTCAGATCTTTAGTATTGGAATCCACCAAATTATGAGGGAGAGATAGTGAGTCACTGCTAAAACCTATTTTGTTTCCACACTCATATTTTTATGTGTGAATGTTGGATCCTGCCCTGCCTTTCCAGCTGGGTGTGGTTGGTCAATAATTTCTGTTCCAGGGTTGCAATTATTCCAGCAGCTTGTTTTTGTGTTCCTCTGTGTGCTCCAAGTCATGACTTTCTTCATCTTGCTTTACAGCCTATGGCTATGTGAGGTGCCACCTCTGCTCTAGAGGCCCCTCTGTCCATTCACCCCAGGCTCTGGAAACTCTCCAAGTTGTGCTATATCTCTGATTGTGTTGGTAGACGGTGAAAGCAAACAGACCACTGAATTCTGTGCTGGATTTGGACAGCACAATGGGGTTCGAGCACATCACTGGACTTAATGTCAATTCTTTCAGATTCAGCCCCTTCTGAAAGCCACGTGACCAGCCTGGCTTCTCACCATGGAGGGCACATCCTTCCAAGCCTAACCTTAAGCTTTTTGGAGGGATCTATGTCTAGGCCACACTCTCTCCACATCTGTCTGCATGGCTATCTCCCACCCAGCCACTGTGGTAGAATGACACCAGAAACTCTGAAGTGTACTTGTTATGTAGCTCAGTCTTAAATAATTAACCCCTTCGCAAAATGTATTCCTGATTAAACCCTGTCAAACATGGCAGGAGCTGCACTGGATTTCCTCTGCAATTCTACCTGCCTTGCAGAAGGGGTCACTTTCAGAGTAACATCCCCTGCCACTTTTGCAGTTTACAATAGCTGTGGACTTTTCTTGGGATTATTGTTGCCATCCCAGTCTGTTGTTTCTCCCTGGGGGCTACTGAACCTCTCTGGGCTTACTTTGTGTCAGCAAATACAGGTTCACTTCCCAGTGAGCTTTCAGCTTTTCAGACTGCTTCATTCTTTTCTCTGTGTTGTGCTCCATTTCTCCAGCTTCTCTGTAGTTTCTAGTTTTCCTATCAACTTTCTTCTGAATCTTGGAGAATCTACTTTCTTCTTCCTCTTCTCTTTCACCCTTTCCTTCTCCTCCTCCTCCTCCTTCTCCTCCTCCTTTCTCACCAAGTTGTAGTTTTCTAGGTGTTTCGATTCCAGGTCCCAAACATACTATATTTTGCTGCTAGTTTCTACTCTGCCATTTTAAGCCTCTGACCATAGGTCTAAATCCCAGGACAACAACCACAATTAAAAAAACTAGAGAGAGAGAGAGAAAGAGAGGGAGATAGAGACAGAGACAGAGACAGAGAGGCAATATGTCTTGCTAAGTACTAAGGCTGGCCTCAAAGACAGGATCCTCCTGCCTCCTGCCAAGTAGATGGGACTATACATGCATGTAAATGCAGTTGGCTTTCAATAGTTTTTCTTACTCATTTCTAGATAGTCCTTATTTGTAGTGTGAATCCTCCATTGGGAATGTGTTTTACAAATGCATTCTCCTACTCTGTGACAGATCTCTTCACTCAAAGATTATTTTATTGAGAAGATCATAATTATAATGTAGTTCAATTTGTCAATTCTATTTCTGTATTTTTTCCTCTACTTTTTACATCTCAATTAAGAGATATTTGCTAACTCAAGATCACCAAGATATTCTCTAAAAAATAAGTTTTGTTGCTTAAATTTCATAATTAATTTTATAATTCATCATTTTCATATGTAATGTGGAATTTTAGTCAGGACTTACTTTACTCCTTAAGATTATCTATTTGACCTAGCACCATTTGTTGAAAAGACAATTCTCTCTACTATTGCACTTCATTATAATCTTTGTCATAGATTGGTGGGAAAAGGTAGATCCATTTCTAAACTTTGAGTTGCTCCATTGGTATGTTTTCATATCTTGTATTGCTGTTATTCTCTCTAAATTTCTTGTCATTATGTATTTCGGTGTCTGGTTTAATAAACTCTGCTTGTGCTCTTCCAAATGTATAACTAGTTTTCAGCTTTTGTAGATCCATATGTACTTTAGAGTTGTCATATTGTCTTGCTTAATTGTAGAATTTTGATTGGGTTTTTAAAGTCATAGATTATTTAGAGAAAATTTGATATTTTTACAATAATAAACTTTCGAGTCCATTATCATGAACTGTTTCCTAGTTATATAACTTTTGTTTAATTCTCCAATAATATTTTGTATTTTTTGCCTTGAGATTATGTATAATTTAAAATATATTTCTGGATATTTTATTGTTTGATGATAATATAATGGTAAACTTTTAAAGAGTTAACATTCTGGCCGGGCCTGGTGGTGCATGCCTGTAATCCCAACACTGGGGAGGCTGAGGCAGGAGGACCTTTGTGAGTTCGAGACCAGCCTGGGCTACAAAGTGAGCTTAAGGCCAGTATGAACAGCATAGTGAGACCCTGTCTCAAAAAGACAAGGGCTAGGGATTTAGTTCAGTGGTGTGAGCACCTGCCTGTCAAGTTTGAGGCTGTGAGTTCAATCCCTAGTGCTGAAAAAAAAAAAAAGTTAACATTCTAATTGGCTCATAATGGTATATAGAAATATTACTGAGTTTTGCATTTGGTGATGCAAATTTATTACAATCATTTATTATTTCCAATAATATAACTTCAGTAAAATGTTGAATAGAAGTAAGATACAGGACATCCTAATCTTGTTTTTGTATTTGTTTTTATTTTTGTTTTTGAGACAGTCTTGCTATGTAGTTAAGGCTGGCCTTAGACTATGTAGCCCAGGTTGGTCTCTAACTCATAGTGCTCCTCCTGCCTCAGCCTCCCAAGTGCTGAGATTACAGGTGTGCACCACCATGCCTGGCTCTAATCTTGTTTTAACTTAGAAATATAACACCATTTCACCATTAAATATCATGTTAGATATGACATGCAATCCGACTTTTTTGAGAGATACATTTGAATGAAAGTAAATTTTCTTAGTTTTTATCATTAAAGATATTGAAATTACTAAATGTATTATCTGCATCTGTTAAAATAATATTTACTTCCTTTGATCTGTTAGCATGGTTAATTATACTGATATTTTAAACATTAAATCAGTCTTATTTTCATCCAAAAGCTCTTTCTTAGCTACTTTCACTGGAAAAAAAAGACCCAACACCCACAAGTTAAAGGAGAGGTTTATTTTGGCTCATGGTTTCTGTCTATTGTCATGTGGCTACAACACAGAAACAGGATGACATGTTGGAGGAAGGTTGACAGGGCACGTTGGAGGAAGACTGTCCAACCCATGACAGACTGCAAGCAAAGAGAGAAGGGAAAAGTTGAAGATAGAAACACACCCTTCCAGATCAGGCCATCAGTACCCCACTTCCAGTGAGGCCCCCATCCTTAACAGCTCATCCAGCTACTGAACTCATCAATGGAGGAATCCTCTCATGAGTATAGCACCCTGTGATTCAATCACCTTCCGCACACATGAGAATTTGAGAAGACATTTTAGATCTAAACCATTACAGTTTTGTCAGATGTTATAATTTTTGTATATTGTTTAGTTTGCTAAATTTTATTTAGAATTTGAATATTCACATCAATTTATAAGATTAGTTTATAATTCTTTCTTTTAATCTCTGTCTGCTTTTATTAAAAATGCACATTGAAAAATTGATAACATGAGTTATTTCCATCTGGAAATAACCAGAAATATCTATGGAGATTTTGTAGTTATTACCACTTTGAATTAGTACTTTCTATAGACTTTGACTAACTTTTCTCATCCCTGTTATTTCTCCAATGGCATCTAGTACATGCTCTCATATATTTCTCCAACTTTAATGTCTCCCTGGTGGTATGATTGAATTGAGTATCCTCCTATGTAATTGTCAGAAGTTTCTTCATTTCATTGAGGTTCCTCAACACTGAAAATACTGAGCTTTTGCATGGAATATGCCACCTCTTGTTCTTATCTTAGAAAAAGTTGTGAACCTTTTTTGTTTTCCAATTAAGTAGGTCTCTGGTTATGACTCCAGGATTTAATGGTTTATTCTGAGCCCTCATCTTTTTTGAGTCGTTGCTGAAATATTAAATATAGCTGGGCCTGGTGGCGCAGCCTGTAATCCCAGCACTCAGGAGGCTGAGACAGGAGGATTGTTGCAAGTTCGAGACCAGCCTGGGCTACAAAGTGAGCTCAAAGCCAGCCTGAACGGTATAGTGAGACTGTCTCAAAAAGACAAGGGCTGGAGATTTAGCTTAGTGGTGTAAGTGCCTACCTAGCAAGTGAAAACTGTGAATTTGATCCCTGGTGCTGGCAAAAAAAAAAACTTAAATATATTCTAGATGCTTATTTTGTTTAAAGTTCTGTTCAAGGTGCTGATGATACCTAAATGAATAATGCATTGTCTCAGATTTCAAGAAGTTTACTCTTAATGAAGATGTTAAAGCATAATGTCAGTGCCGAATGATAGGTTAGCAGATTTAAGTAAGTAATCCAGGAGACAAAGAGAGGAAAATAAAATTAAGATGTGGGAAACTATGTGAAGATTCCAGTAAAAAATGAGTAACAAAGAATGAAAAATGATTTGACAACATATGAAGCAGAAGAATAAGTTTAATAAAAACCTTACTATGAGGGCTGGGGATTTAGCTCAATACTGTAAGTGCCTGCCCGCCAAGCAAGCCAGAGGTCATGAGTTCAATCCCTGGTACAAAAAAAAAAAAAAAAAAAAACAACCTTGCTATGACTTGTATTTATATGTCCAAGAAACATGGTCCCTTTCGACTGAATCAAAGAGTCGAGATGAAGATGGGAATGAAGAAAATAAAGTAATTAAGCTGGTTAATTCAAAGGAGGTGCTCTTTCTCAGACTCCTCTCCCTCTCTTTTAAATCAACACTAATTTCAGACCAAGAAAAGGCTGAATAACTGCATTATGGCTACCAGTTTCCACTTTTATAGTGTTTTTCTGCAAAGGGCTCTCTGACTTTGACTTGAGCACAGGTTCTGATATTTAAACGAACTTTTTCTCGAAATACCCCAAGAGGCTTCAGTCTATGTACAGCAAAAGGCAAAAGGCGAACTTGAAAGGATTATACTTCTGGAAAAGATTCTGACACATCCACATTCCCACTACTGTTTGGAAAAATACTGCATTTTGAGGCAAGGTCTTATGGTTCTTGATTATGAATGTTATGAGTCTTAGAAGGTTTTTGTTTTTGTTTTTTTCCTTGGTACCAGGAATCAAACTTATGACCTTGTGCTTGCCAGGCAGGCGCTTTGCCACTGAGCTACATGCCCAGCTTGTTTTTGTGTTAAGACAGGGTCTCACTGTAGAGTTCAGGTTGGTCTTGAACTCACACTGATCCTCCTGCCTCAGCATCCCAAGTGCAGGATTACATGCATGTACAACCACACACTGCTAAAAACCTTTGTTTCTGAATAAAACACTTTTTTTTTGTGGCACCAGGAATTGAACTCACAACCTTGTGCTTGCCAGACAGGCACTTAGGCCGCTGAGCTAGATCCCCAGCCCTGCTGTTTCTGAGACAGGGTCTCACTATGCCATTCAGGCTGGCCTTGAGCTCACTTTGTAGCCCAGGTTGGTCTCGAACTCACAATGATCCGCCTGTCTCAGCCTCCCGAGTGCTGGGATTACAGGCGTGAGCCACCACGCCTGGCTTAAAAACCACTTTTTAAAGGTAAAACATTTCATTTCTAATCTATTTATAAACATATAGTAACAGCCGAAGATGTTCCACAAAGGGTTAATATCGATCCAAGCAACAAGATCTGGTTAGAAGTAGTATCTTTTTTTTTTAAAGTCACTCAATTGGTGAAGAGGTGAGATGATGAGGTTTGCAAAAGACAAAAGATAATTTTTACAGGTCTTGAATGAAGATTTCCCCAATTCTTCATTCCTACCAAACCAGTAAGGGAGGCAAGGTCTACAGTCAACATAAGATTTTCTGTCTTAACACTGATGCTCCTGAATTCATCTGTCAGGTGACCCAAGACAGGACGCTATAAAATGTACAGGGATAGAGTACAAGTGAGTGGAGAAGGAAATGGACATTATATGCTTTCTTCATGCTCGTCATTCTGGAGAAACATATACACTAATCATTCCAGTGAATGTGTTTGGCACCTTTGTCAAGGATAAGGTGACTAAGTATAACTGGAGTTGTTTCTGCATCTTCTAATCTGTTCTGTTGATCCTTGAGTCTTTTTTTGTTTTTGCTAGAATCATGCTGTTTTTGTTATGGTAGCTTTGTAGTATAATTTCAAGTCAGGGATTGTAATGTCCCTTGCCTTGCTTTGTTGGTTAGCATTGCCTTTGCTATTTTAGGTCTATTCTGGTTCCAACTGAATTGTAGGATTGTTTTCCCTAATTCTGTGAGATATGCTTTTGAAATTCTGATTGGGGTTGCATTAAATTTGCATAACAATTTTGGAAGTATGGCCATTTTCACTATGTTGGTTCTTCCTACCCAAGAGCAAGGGATATCTTTCCATTTTCTGATATCCTATTCAGTCTCTTTTTTCAAAGTACTATAGTTTTTAATGTATAGGTCTTTTACTTCCTTCATTGGATCAATCCTAGGTATTTCATTTTTTGGATGCTATTGTGAAAGGTATTGTTTTCCTAATTTCTCTATCAGTGAGTTTGTGATTCGTTTACAGGAAGTCTATTGAGTTTTGAGTGATGACTTTGTACTCAGCTATGCTACTGAATTTGCTTATTAAATCTAGAAATCTTCTGGTGGAGTTTTTGGAGTCTTCCATGTAAAGTATCATATTATCTGCAAATAATGATAATTTAACTTCCTTCTTTCCTATCATTATTCCTTTTATTTCTTTTTCTTGTCTAAGTGCTTTGGCTAAAGTTTTCAGAACTATATTGAATAACAGTGGTGACAGTACATATTTTTGCCTTCTTCCTTATTTTAGAGTGAAAGTTTTCAGTTTTTGTCCATTTAGTATCATACTGGCTGTTGGTTTGTCATAGATGACTTTTATCAGATTGAGATAAACACAATCTTTTTTCAGTTTTCTGTAAGGTTGTTATCCTGAATGGATGCTGCACTTTGTCAAAAGCTTTTTGTCCATCTATTGAGAAGATTGTGTGATTGTCATTCTTGGTTCTGTTAATATGTGTGTTACATTTATTGATTTATGTATGTTGAATCATTCCTACATCCCTGGGATGAATCCTACTTGGTCATAGTGTATAATCTTCTTAATCATTGGCTGCATTCTGTGTGTCAGTATCTTATTGAGGATTTTGCATCTCTGCAAAACTGACCCATAATTCTCTTTTTTAGTTGTGTTCTTCTCTGGTTTTGCCATCATGGTAATGCTTGCTTCCAGGAATGAATTTGGGAGTATTAATTCTCTTTAAATTGCATTAAAGAGTTTGAGAAGTAGCAGTGTTAGGTCTTCTCTAAATTTCTTGTAGAATCCAGCAGTGAATTTGTCAGGGCCTGGGTTTTCTTTGCTGGTAAGCTTTTAATTAAGTTTTCAGTTTCATCAATAGATATTGCTTTACTTAGGATGTTTACATCCTCTTGATTCAGTTTTGATAATTCATATGTATCTAGGAATTGGTGCATTTCTTCTGTATTTTTCATCTTATTAGAATACAAGCTCTCAAAGTAGGTATAGATTATCTGAATTTCTGCAGGGTCTGTTGTGATTTCACCCTTTTCATTCCTAATTGCACAGATTTGAGTCTTTTCTTTCCTCTTTTTGATAAGGTTGGATAAGGATTTCTTAATATGATTTAATCTTTCAAAGAACCAACTCTTCATTTCATTGACTGTTTTTATTATTTTCTTAGTCTCTATTCATGAGTTTCTGCTCTGATCTTTATAATTTCCTCCCTCATATGAGCATTGGACTTGACCTGCTCTTCTTTTTCCAGAAGTTTGAGGTTGAACATTAACTTGTTTATTTGAGCTTGCCCTGTTTACCTGATATGGGTATTTACTGTTATAAATTTCCCTTGAAGGACTGCTTTCACTGTGTCCTATAAGTTCCAATATGTTGTATTGTTATTTGCATTTCATTGCACAAACTCTAATTTCTTCTTTAATTTCAGCTGTGACCCACTGGTTGCTCAGGAGGGTGTTATTTAACTTTCATCGGTTTATGAAGTTCATGAGATTTCTTTTGCCATTGATTTCCAATTTCATAGCAATATGGTCTGATAATATCCATGGGATAATTTCAGTTCCTTTGCATTTACATAACTGTGTTCCATGTGCTAGTGTGTGGGCTGTTCTGAAGGAGGTCCCATGTGCAGCTGAGAAGAATGTACATTCTGATGCTGAAGGATGGATCACTCTGTAGACATCTGCTGAGTCCATTTGTTCAAAAGTTTGGTTCAGTTCTGATAATTTCATTGTTGATTTTTTTGTCTATTTGATCCATTTGTGACAAAGGGACAGGGGTTTAGCTCAGTGGCACAAGCACCTGCCTGGCAAGCACAAGATCGTGAGTTCCATCCCTAGTGCCAAAAAAAAACAAAACAAAACTCAAGGGCAGCTTTGATCTACTTGTGACAGTGGGATATTGAGATCCCCCAATGAAATTGTATTAGTGCATACTTGATTGATCATGTCCATTGTTATTTGTTTTATGTAGTCGAATGCATTGGTATTTGTTGCATATATATTTATTATTGTTATCCCTTCCTCTTGGATTGTTCCCTTCACAAGGATATAGTTGTATTCTTTGTCTTTCTTAATCAGTCTTGACTTGGAATTCTATTTGTCTGCAAATAGAATAGCTACCTCTGCTTTTTTCTGGTTACTGTCATTTGGAGGATTGTTTTCATTCTTTGACTTTCAGTCTATGAATTTCTTTTTGAATTAAATATGTTTCTTATATGAAGCATATTGTTGCATATTGCTTCTTGATCCACTCTGTAAGGCAGAACATAATTTTAATACATACCTTCCAGCATTTTAAACATACATTTTGTAAATAGTTTGTGAATACCTATGAAAAGGAGTATTACTCTTAGGAGTAAACAAACAAAAATTCGTTAGGAAAGATGATGCCGTATGTAATAGAAAATATATTGATGAATTTATATTTCAAATCACATTGCATGGGTACATTATATATAACAAAAAATCTGCAATAGTGGTTGAAAGAGTTTCTCTGTTTAATAAATCGGGAAAATTGGGTTACAAAAAAGAAAATCCTAATGATTGTGGGTCTAATTTTGAAATTCCACAAATGATAGCAACAAAAACTGAGCTCTCAGCATTAATAAAACTCAAAAAAAAAAAGAGAGAGATATAAAACACAAGAACCCATGTTTCAGCCTAATGACATAATCTGACTGCACTGTTTGAAACCCCAAGGGAAAAAGATGTGATGTTGGCAACCACTACAAAGTGGCTCTGAGCAGGATTTAAAATTAACTAACTGGCTTTTTATGTTTACCTGTGACTCTGTCCTAGGCCTAGGCCCCTTGTCTGGAGATGGGCAGCAGATTCATAGTAAGTGAACCTCTATGAATCACTGGTCCTGGCTGAGACCTATAGTGGCCTGTGACACCAGAGACACCTCAAAGGGCAAGGTAAAGCCATAGCTGAGGACGCCTGGCTCCAACCCCTATTAAGTAGATAGACACTGCAGCTGCAGGCATCTCACTACTATCATAAATGTCATCATGGAGATAAGAGAGTTCTCTTAAATTGGTGTAATTTACTACTTGGAGAAATCTTTGAAGGACTCCCAAGGTCCTGCTCAGTTCCCATGCTTTCCTCAGTATCTATTCTCTTTGTTTGAAAACCTGATAAATATAAACCACCCAGAGAAGCTCTTTGTCTCAGCCCCCAGAGTCTCGAACTCTGCAAAAGGGTTTTGATTCTCTTGTAGCCCTAAAATCATACCACTTGTCTCATTTATTTAAGCCTTCACCATACACTTGTTTGGGAGATTTGGGATCTTGGTCAGGTTCCTGATAATTATCAATTTATGACAACATTTATACAACACTGACAAACAAATCAAAAGAAAGCAGTGTATTTCAGGTAAAGATCCATAAGCAAAAATTATATCACAAAATAGCAGAAAAATGGAGGAAAAAAGACACAAAAACCAGAAAATATAAATATAGAAAAGAAAAAGTGCAAAATGACAATACAAATGAACAAGAAGAAGAGACAGAGGAGAAAATGTGGCAAAAAAAATTAAAAATAGCATTGAAAAGTTAAAAAAAAAACATACAACCAGAAAAACACCACACAGAGAATGACAAAACATAAATAGAAAATATTCAAAGGTGATTAAAGTGATCATCAAAGGGACAAAGAAGACTAGGAAAACGCAAGGTAGGACAAAAACACACAAAGAAAAGTAAAAACAAAAAAAGAGACAGAAACAAGACATAAAAACCTTAACAAAACACCACAAAGAAAAAAAACAGAAAGATGCAGTTTCTAAAAACAAGAAGACAACAGGTAATAATATAGGAATATATGACAATAAGGATCCACAGCGCTAAAGAGGACTAAAAAGTAAAAAATGAGGACTAAAGGGAGAACTACATGAAGGGTCACAGGGACACAAATACGAACCTCCTGAGGCACTGAACGGTCTCACATGTTCGGCTTATGATATTTGGAGAACTAAAGAGATTAGAGTGCAGGGTAAGCAAGGAAAGCCAGGAGCATAGCCAGAGGAATGCAACTACCACAACGATATCCTGTGCAGAGACACACGTCTAGACGGAAAGAGGCCCAGACTGAGACCCAGGAAGAGCCCCAGAGGGGAACGGATAATGTGTGCACTGTCTCGCAGGAAATGAGAAGCAGTAGGAGACAGAGGCAGTGAGAGATGGCTTCTTGGTGTGTGGAGGGGAGAGGGGGGAGGCAGGGGAGCTGAACAGGCAGGGTGAGGTGGGTCCCAGGTGAGTCCCTTGGGCCCTATGGTGCAGGTGGGCGTGTCGTGCGCAGGGTGAGGCCATGGGTGGCGGTCTCAGAGCTGGAGGGCCCGAGGTGGCAGCAGGTTGCCCTGCGGACCAAAGCGGCGGAGCGGGAGGCCCTGTGGAGGCTGCAGAGCGAGTTGGCCTGCGGACGAAATGAAAAGAGCTGGTCTGCGCAGAGGTGTGCGTGTGCGCGCGTGCGTGAGCGCGGTGGCCTAGCGAGCGCGCCTCGGGACTGGGCAGAAGAGCCGGAGCCCTAAGGCGCCAGTGCCGCCACAGGAGAAGAGGCGGCGGGCAGCGGGTGGGGTCGGTGGGTGCAGGGCCAGGCTTGAGGCAGAAGACTTGGCGGGCCGGGCCCGCACGCAAAAGCGTCAGGCACGTCCTTCGAGCCGGAATCGAACCAGCGACCTAAGGATGTCCACACGTATTGGTCGGTCTACAGTCCTCCGCTCTACCAGCTGAGCTATCGAAGGGTGCACGCCGCCCGGGCTGGGTGGTGCGGCTTTCCCGAGCGCAGGGAGGCCCAGGCCCCAGAAGGCCAGAGGTCCGGGGGGCGTGGGGGGTGGGAGGCGGTCTGGAGCGGGAGTGGGAAAGCCGCCAGGAGAGTAAGCCAGGGTGCGGTGGGGCTCTGCATTGGGGGCGGAGCCAAGCCCCGGAGCCAGGAGGCTGAGGCCAGGAGGGCTGGCGCGGGGCTGGCGGGCGATCGGTGGGTGGGTGGGTGAGGGGGTGGCATCCGCGCCCGCCACCTGGTCCCACTTGCCCGTCGTGGCTTCGCCCTGTGGCCAGGTGTGCGAGATGCCGACCCCGGGAGCCGGACAGCCGTGGGCCCGAGCCACCCAGGGCCCTAGGATGGGTGCGGGTGCCCAGTGGAAGGCCTCCGTGGGTGCTGGGGCAGGGGTTCAGGGAGAGGAGGGGAGGAGGCCGTGACGGGGAAGGGCGGGAGGAGAACCGGAATGGGCGGCTGGGAGGCGACCTCCAACCGCAGCGCGGCAGCCAGGCGGCGGGGTCCGGCCCAGGTGCCTAATGGGGCGCCAACCCAGAGCGCCTGGCTCTCGGGCCCTCCGCGCCCCGCCCCACCCGCCCCTCCGGCCCCCTTGGGCTGGCCCCGGACTCTGAGAGGCACCTGCGGACAGGACAGTGGCGGGTGACCTGCAGGGCAGGCCGGCCCGAGGACGGTGGGGGGAGGGAGGGAGTCCCCGCTGCCACCTCTGCCAGCCCTGGCGGGACTCCCCTGGCAGAGGCGCCGGAGGGCACAGGCTGGCTCCGCAAAGGGACCTAGAGTTCACTCCCACTGCAGTCCGGTGCGGGGTTCGGCTCCCCGCCCAGCGCCCAGGCTTTTCCACAGGTTGCCGTCCGCCTCGTGCCCAGCGCCCGGAACCTCAGCTCTGCCGGCCGCCCAGAGACCCGTCGTTCGGCGGGACAGCGGCCAGCGGCTCGCGGGGAGGCCATGCATCCTCCACTGGGGCGGCGGCCACTCTCAGGCACCGCTGGCCGTCTTCGTCCTCCGTGGGGCTCATCTCCCGGGCCCCCGGGCTGCGCCAAACCCAGAGGAGCCCATCCGGCTGAGGCCCGGGATGCTGTCTTGGGCCGGGGTTGGCCGAGCTCCGGCTCGGCTGTCACGCAGGGCTGGCGGGGGTCTCTCCCTGGCTGCAGAGTGGAGGCATCCGCACCAAGCAGAGGACGCTCCACAGCCGGGCCCCGGGGACCCCAGTCTCTTCAGGCAGGGCTGGCATCCTGATCCCAAGTGCATTGGGAAGCCAGGGGTGGGGGTGTGGGGAGAGTGGTTGGCAGCAGCCTCTGTAGAGGAGGGCAAGAGGCCTGCAGCCCCAAGTTTCACAGTCTCACCTGCACAGTGAGCTTGGCATGAGTGAGGGCATGGGGGAGGGCAGCGAGACCCGATCGCTCTTCCCCCCCAGCGAGCTTGAGCATGCACACACACACACACACACATATTCACGTCACACAGACTCAGACACACACACGCACACAGGCTCACACTCACACGTGTGCCTCCGTTTTATGGGAGGAGATCCTGAACAATGAGATATTAAGGCATCAAAAGCCGATGAGAAGTTTCCAAAGCCAAAGCGTTTATCTGAAGAGGTAAATCCTCAGTGTTTCTAAGCAAATAACATTACTTTTTAAAGATGAAACTTTTAAAACTGAAAAAGTATCGAACATTGCCAAGAATTTACCAAGTGTGAAATATGAATGTGGCCGTGCGTGGTGGCTCGCGCCTGCAATCCCAGCACTCGGGAGGCTGAGCCAGGTAGATCCTTGTGAGTTGGAGACCAGACTGAGCTAGAAAGTGAGCTCAGTGCCTCTCTGAGCAGCCTAGTGAGACCGTGTTTTAAAAATCCTGAGGCTGGGGGTTTAGCTCAGCAGGCTAAGCGCCTGCCTGGCAAGCATAAGGTTCTGAGTTTGATCCCTGGTACCCCCCCTCCCAAAAAAATAAAATACGAAAAAAAAAAACAAATATGGACAGGTAAAGCATAGCCAACTTCAAGGTTCAGCAAAATACTTATTGTGTTTGATTTTCTTACGGTGAGTACATTTGCTAACACTTTCAAAACCCCTGGAATGTGCACGAAGATGATTCTGAAATAATGTATTCGCCTTCATTCATAATTTTTAATATGTTTTTCTGTTGCAATGTATGTACCACTGTTGGCATAGTCTGTTTGCCTGTGGAACTGTGTAGTTTGTGTTCATTCCTTCTAGTATTTGTAATTTCTTGTAAAAACAGTGTGTGTTGAAAGATACTTTGTAGATTCCAGTGACAGTGGCACATGCCTGTAATTCCAGCACTCTGCATGGGGACATGAAAGGATTGCCATGGAAAATAGTTCAGTAGCAACTGGGCTACAGTGTGAGTTTAAGGTTAGTCTAAAGTGTATAGTGGGTTCTTTTCTCCGAAAAAAACAAAGCAAAGAACACCAACAAAAAGTTATTAGCTTGGCCTGATGGCACAGGTCTGGGATCCCAGCTCTGTGGGAGGCTGAAGCAAAAGGACTTCAAATTCCAGCCCAGGCTGGGCAATTGAGCAAGAATTTACCTCAAAATATAAAATAAAAAACGGGCTGGAATGTAGTCCACTGTGAAGGTCCTACATTCAATCCCTAGTACTGCAATACACCATAAAAAATAATAAAAATAAACCAAAACATAATACCAACTTTAAAAGTTGCCAGAATTTCAGGAGGAGAGGGGAAAGCAGGTTCTTGAAGACAAATATGTGAAACACAATGGATTCTGAATGCAGTAGAACTATTCTTCATCATGCTGTATGGTGGCTAAATGTCCTTACATATCTGTTAAAATCCAAAGAATATGTGATATGATGAGTGAACCACTAAAGGGTAGAGTTTAGTTATTATATCAATATTGACTCAACGAGTATAACAAAATATATAACATGAATGACAGATTTTAATAATAAACTGGGGTAGTAGTAATAGGTATATGCTCAGTTTTTCTGTAAACGTAAAACGGTTCATAACTATTAATTAAACCTATTAATTGCTGGGTGTGGTGGTGCATGCCTGTAATCCCAGCATTTGAGAGATAGAAGCAAGAGGATCCCTTAAAGTTCAAGACCAATCTGAGCTATATGGTGAGTTCAAGGCCAGTCTGAACTGCATAGCAAGACCTTTTGTCAAAAAACAACAAAATAAAACCAAAGAATTAATCAAAGAGTTAATAATTGACTTTGTGTATATATATTCCTGTGTGTGTATATATATATATATGAAGTGCCAATTTTGAAGGTAACTCTCGAATATGAGAAAGCAATTTCCCAGAACATTGAACAAACCAAAGACAGTATAAGTAAGATCCTGAGTGCCGTTATAAAAGACTACAGGAGAGATTTTAAAAAGAGTTACCAGTTATCTGAACTGAAAGAAATAGTTCTTCAGAATGGAATAGCCCAGTCATAAATGACTGTGCTCAACATATCTGCTCATTCAGGTAAATATCAGTATCCTAGAAAAGGAAGAATAAGTAGCTCCAAGAGAAAAAGTATTCTTACCTACAAAAGAACATATCTCTCAGCAGATTTTATAAATAAATACCAAAAGTAATATTTTCAAAACTCCAATGGAAATGTATGTATGTTTTTAAATCAACTTTTTTTCTTTGTGGCAGCAGGGATCAAACTCACAACCTCATGCTTCTCATGCTTCTCATGCAGGTGCTTATGCCACTGAGCTAAATCCCCAGGCCTTAATTTTCTCATGAAAGTAAAGTATATAAAACATTATACACATTAACTAGATTCAAAAGCCATTAAGATTTTCCCAGTTTATTTATGCCTTTTTCTTTCTTTTATTCTGAAATTTGTTTAAGCAAATGAAGGTATCATATATTGTCATTGTTTATACTTCAACGTTTACTAATACGAAATTTTATTACATAACCACAAATTTTTAATTAAGAAATTTAAGATTAACTCCAGCATCATCTTGTACACACTGAAATTTCTTTGATTTTCTGGAACTTGTATTCAACAAGTTTGTCCAACACCAAGACATCATCTTTTGAGAATAAGACATTAACTATAAAGGTTTAATCAGATTAGTTTTGTTAAACACTCCACAAGCAGTTCTATGTACTTCATATGTTATGTATCACTTCAAGAGACAAATAATGTTTCAATTTTAAATTCTAATATTGATCAATGAATGCACATTAAATTTTACTCATTCCCCCCTCAATCATTAAATGACTTTTTTTTTGGTACCAAGAATCTAACTCAGGGCCTCACACCTGCCTGGCATAAGATCCTGAGTTTGATTTCCAGTGCCCCCCCCAAAATTTTTTTAAGTAATAAAAAAATGATATTTGATACAATATGATTACTGCTTGAATCAATTTTTTAAGTGGTTGTTAAATTGTGATTTTTCTAATTCTATGTTTCTTCCATATTTACTGATTAAGTTTTGTCTCTTTTTTGGGGTGGGTCTCTTCAAAGAACTTTTATTCACTAACTAGAACTATTTGGTTTCCTTAAATTAGACTTCCTTAAATTTTCATTAGTACATGCTTGTAGTACATAATGATTATATTTATTGTGGAGAGTTTGTACATACACATAACACTTCTTAATTTTCTTTTTTCTGTCTCCTTTCTCTCCCATTCCTCCTTGCTTCCTTCAAGTCTTGTTTCCTTTCCACTTGCAAAAACTCTATTTTCACTTTTTCTTCAATTCTCTTTTTTTAAAATCCCTGTAAAATTAACAAATATATATAAATGAACTACTATTTTGAAGATAAAGAATGAGTACTTAGAA
Organism: Cuniculus paca; assembly: GCA_004365215.1. Classification (NCBI taxonomy): domain Eukaryota; kingdom Metazoa; phylum Chordata; class Mammalia; order Rodentia; family Cuniculidae; genus Cuniculus; species Cuniculus paca. Next base: position 2,324 of record RJWT010017153.1, on the reverse strand, counting down.
CATTAAAAAAGAAGCAGAATATATAAGAAAAATGTTAAAATAATAAAATATCAATCCTGAATATCCATTTTTATTTGTTTGTTAGTTTCTTTTGAGACAGGGTCTTGCTATGTAGTTAAGTCTGGTCTTGAACTCACTATGTAGCCTAGACTGACCAGCAACTTGCAGTGATCCTCCTGCCTCAGCCTCTGGAGTGCTAGGATTATAAGTGTCCACCATGCCAGGCTTGAAGGTCTATCCTTTAAGAGAAATTCTAAAAATGTACAGAGAGATAGTTAATACCAGCCATTTGTTAAGTAGTGAGGATGTGTGATTCTTTTCTCGTTAAATGCCAATTTTTAGAGTAAATAATTTTCATCCTACTTATCCTGTTTGGTAATCAAAATGTTACTTTTCTTTCTGCATTAAAAAAATCATTTTATAAGGCAGAGAGTGCAGCTCGGTGATAGGGCAGTTTGCCTAACATGCATGAGCATGTGAGTTTGATCTCCAGCAGTGCAAAAAGGGAAAGAATTATTATATATTAATAATTTCATGCGTTTCAATCAGTTATAACAGGCATTCCTTTTAGTGATCAGATTGTTCTGTTTTTAGCCAATGTGAACTTCTTGATATTGACTCTTGTGAATAAATGACATGATCCAGTAATCTGACCTAATGTAGTAGTCACTGTAGCATGTGGAAAGTTTACAGACTTTCTTGTTTCTTGCCCCAAACCAGAAAATAGTTACTCACCTAAGAACAAATTACTATTTCTTTTTAATCAACAATGTTTTTTAGAGAGATTTCATGATAGAGCATGACTGTCTCTTCCTTGTAAATTATCAAAAAGAAATGTATTGGGCTGGTGATGTAGCTCAGTGATAGAGCATTGCCTAGCATATATGAGGCTCTGAATTCAGTCCCCAGTAGCACACACGCGCGCGCGCGCGCACACACACACACACACACACACACACAATGCATCTATCATCTACATGACTGTAGGGGCTGAATGTTGCACTTAGAAAACCAGAAATATCACTCATATACATGTATAATGCATATATATGCATGCATGCATACACACACCACAGAAGAATACACCTTTCTAGTGAGTGATTTATAGTACATATATCTAGCTAGATTGTGAACTTTTCCATCATGAGTCACACACCCCACTCTTCATCACAATGTTCATGCCACTTTTTAATACATAAGAAAATTTAAAGGGAAGATTTTGTGATGAATAGATGAATGATTTATCTAAAATGATGCAGAGCCATTGGCAGTGGTGGACTCAAACTTATGTCTCCTAGAAAGTGGCACCTAAATCCTTCATCTTGGGTCCTTAGTCATAATACTCACCAAAAAAGAACATTCCAAATTACTCTTCCTGTGTCTTGCTGAGTAGATGAAGGATGTTAAATTGAGCATCACTGTTTTCTTGAGAAAAGAAATTTTTGGTTTTCTAGAGAGTTCTTCTGGAGAACAGGCACTTGCCTCCTAGATTCAAGCTCAGTTCCACACAAATGAAGCACTCACTGATTTATTGATGACTTTCAGATCTTGCTGTCATTTCCAGGAGCACTGAAGGGGAGGGAGCAGGGAGAGAAAAGAAACCTCTACTGCACCAAAACTTCAGGTGGTCATGCTTGTTACTTGGAGACCCAGAAAAAGCTGTGCAAACCTGAGTGACCTCAGGTATCAGTTGTTTCCCTTTTTGCTCCCAGAGGTCACAATTTTTATTTGAGAGGCTGCTGGGAATGATTCAGTAAAAGAGAAATGAGACAATTAGTAGTGTAGTGAGCAGTAGAAATGGTATCTATTATACAATGGTGGATGGCCTTAGCTGGGTTCTCAGACAGGTCATTCATAATAACATGAGAGAAAAGAACATTCAGATTCAGGTAGATGAGGGCCTTGTAGAAGTTCCATGACTGAGACTGTTTTCTCAGTGAAATGGAAAGCTGAAAGTAAGTTCATGAGAGGATGTTGGTTGTTTTCAACACACAAGAAAGATGGTGAAAGAGTAGTCCTTAAGAGTGGTACTGTGAAGAACACACACACACACACACACACACACACACACACAAATAGTAAGAGTGCTATCCATACACACTTGAGATTACTGTCATGAATTTAAATCCAAATTAGTGGAGCATCACTATGTTTATGTTTTTCTCTGACCTAATTCATATAAATGACTGTAGGGGCTGAATGCTGCATTTAAGTAAAGATTGGGATTTTACTACCCGAATAAGCCTTAGTTAAAGACAGACACCATCTTCAAACCTCCAGACCAAGGTGTAACAAGGAACTTGCAGCTTTTCTTGCTGCCTTTT
>RJWT010017152.1:0-19485 GCA_004365215.1 Cuniculus paca | reverse complement strand
CTTTCTTTCTTTCAATAAATATATTCTGCTCTTAACCTCCGTTGTTCCTAAAATTCATTCTTTGATTTCAGAGAGCACAAACTCGTACTGAACATATAGTAGGTTGGGAGTTTCACTCCCCTGTGTCGCTCAGGTTAGAGAGGAGAAAGGCTACAGATGTTAAGGAGTATGGCTCTTCAACCTGGGAACCCCAGCTGATAGACTTGCCAATGGTGCTGTGTGAGGAACATGTTATTAGTGTTACTACCTGACAGCAAGTTTATTGTTTGCATCAGTCTTCTGGCAGTGCCTGAAACTGGCAAATTAATAAGACTGAGAGCTAAAATCTAACTTCATTATGTTATGAGCAAAATGATGCCTCACTGTCAAACAGCATCCTAGTCTAACCTCAACACTTAGATTAAACAAAAGTTGAGATCTCTAAAGACAGATGCTTTGCACAACTAGAATAAATTGAAGAGAATGTAATTTATTCTAAAGCATTCATTTCTGGTGACACTAATTTTTCTTACTGATTCTTTTAACACTTCATTCTAAAATACTTATCAACTAGGTTTTCTGCTGTAGCCTTCTATGGATTAAAAGGCTTGAGACAACATTGTTCTTGCAAAGAAAGGTTTGCATAAAGTAAATGGACAAGTTTTTTTTATCTTTAAAAGCATGGGACTAAGTAAGTTTACTATTTGCCTACACATCCATGTATTAAGGGATTTATAATTCACCAGTGCATTTTATCAAATCCTCTGCAGTCACTTTTACCTCAAGTTCTTCCCATAAGACTTAAAAATTAATTCACATTCTCTGGTAGGTCTTTTTCCATATATAGACTTGTATGGAGTTAAGATAATAATCTTCTGACTATTTTTAAATACATTTTTCTTGTGATCATTTGCATGGGCTTTTTGTAAATAGTTTGAATCATAAAAAACTGCAGTTCTGTTGATACTATGATACTTCAAAATGAAGAGAAATGTGAATGCCTGAAGGGATCTCCAAAACAGTAAAAGAAACCAATCTGCTATTGAAAGGAGATAGCAAGCACACTGAATACTGGGTTCAACACTAGTATTAAATATGGTATCAAATACTTTCTATGAACCAGGGATTGTGTACATTACCACATTTAATTCTCACAAGATGAAGAAGATACTGTAATTTTTCTTCATTTTACAGATCCAAATACAAATCTATACAAGTTAAATTGATCAATATAGTAGTTTGCAAGGACTGTCATAACAAAATCAACAAAGTGGGTGCCTTAAACAATAGAAATTTTCCTATGGTTCTAGAGTCTAGAAGTCAAAAATCAAAGTCTATAGAGAGCCCTTCCCATCCTTGTCATGGTAAGGAAAGTTTATATTTGTAATCCCATGGAAAAGTTATTGGAATTCCAATAAGTTGATTCCAACCCACCACTTCCAGTACAACCCATGGCGATAATAAAGACACTAACACATATTTGTAATTATGGAGAGCCAAAGGGGCCCTAAGTCTGGCCAGGATGAAGGTCCTCAACCCAGGGTCCAGCCCGAATTTTATTAATTTGTGAATAAGGGAGTGGTTTGAAGATGAGTGACTGTGAGAATGGCAGGAAATACGTGAGTACTGTGAGCTGGGCTCGCTAGGAGGCCTGAAAGCACCACTGCAATATGCAGAGAGAAGGATACGCAGAAAAACCAATCTGTATATAATACAATTGAGGTAGCACTTAATGTTTAAGGGGTCAATGCTTCAGCTCTGATTTGCAAACTTGTCTACCCTGGGAAGTCATAGCCTCTTATCTCAAAGCTAGAACCCAGTTGTCAGCCCTAGAGCCATGATTTTTCATCCCTACCCCCGCTCTTACCCCTCAGCGCTCAATCATTGGGCATCTGGGGCAGGGAAACAGACTGTTGCCTAGCTTCAAAGATTATGCATCTGCACCCCAGCTAGCCCTATTTACATTGCTTAGAGCCAATTGAAGGGAAAAGGAAATGACCTAGCCAGCTCTGTACAGATCAGTACTTGGAGATAGGGCCAGGTTTAGCCAAAGTGAAAGTAACTGTTCTTCATTCAAGGAGAGTCATCCAGGTAGTCCTCTACAAAAGTCAGCATAGTTGGCTCTTTGTGAGGATTGTGAGAATTCTACAGTAAGTCCCAAGGTGCAAACTTTCACAGTTGTACTGTATAAGATTCACAGGTGTAAGCCAGGCCTGGTGGCGCACGCCTGTAATCCCAGCACTTGGGAGGCTGAGACAGGAGAATCGTTTTGAGTTTGAGACCAGCCTGGGCTACAAAGTGAGCTCAAGGCCAGCCTGAATGGCATAGTGAGACCCTGTCTCAAAAAGATAAGGACCAGGGATTTAGCTCAGTGGCCTAAGCACCTGCCTGGAAAGCGCAAGGTCATGAGTTCAATCCCTGGTGCTGCAAAAAAAAAAAAAAAGATTCACAGGTGTACTGTAGAAGACTCACTTGGTCAAAACAACTCCAATTTACAAACATTCCCCTGAAATAGAACCCATTCCTAAATTGAGGATTTACTGTATTTTAAATAGGCCTCTCTCTTTGACTTGTGGATAAAAGTCTTTACTGTGTCTTCATATCATCTTCCCTCTGCCATGTGTGCATCTAAAGTTTCTCTGATAAAAATGCAGTCAAATTGGACCAGGGTCCACATTAATGATTCTATTTTAATGTAATTTTGAATCCTATAGGAGCCAAGTGGGCCACACCTGTATCTAAGCTACATGGGTGGCTGAAGCAGAAGGGTGGCAAGTTTAAGGTCAGCCTGGGAAACTCTTAGCAAGATCTTGTCTCAGAACAAAAGTACTGAACAATCTGGGATGGTAGAGTGCTTCAGTTCCTAGTACACCCCACCCCACCCCCACCACCCTGCAAAAGTATAGGCCTCAAGTCACATTCTGAGGTACTGAGTGTTGGGATGTCAGCATACGAATTCAAGGGCAGAGAAGGACACAATACAGTCACACTAGAGGCAGAACAAGAATTTGAACCAAAGATTGTGACTTCAGAACCTCAACTCATAACTGCTCTACTGCTTTATGATGGCTTGTTTCCTCACAGTTTTCCTGCCTGATAAATAATTTACTTGATAAATAAAAACGAAGGCCTCTTTCATACTCATTCAGTAGGCATTTACCAACCATTAGTCAAATATTTCTGGCATTGTTCTGGAATGTTCAAGGCACTTACAGCTATGCAGTGAACATGACAAAGTCCCTGTTCTCAGAGATTACTGTGGGAAACTGAGAAAGGACAGACAATAATAAATGCTATGATAGTGATACAAGGTTTCTTAATATGGTGAACTATTACAAAGGAACAGATTTCCAAATGACTACCATAAGGGCTCTTATGCAATGCCCACTTGATAATTTCAACTATATAGGTGATGAAGAAACTCACAAAAGGACTAGGGAAGCTCTTCAAATCCTTCTCCATGTCAGACTAGCACTTTCAACCCCAGAGAAATAGATGAGATTTTTAAAGTGAGATTCACAGATCACCTCACAGATCAGAAGGAAAGTTTATATTATTATGACTTAAAAGGGGAAATATCTGTAAAATGAGATATATTACTCAAAAACTTCAATGAACAACCAGGAAAGAAAGTACCTTATTTAAATAAATAAACAAGAGCATCTGAAGAATGCAGGTCACACAAATGAACTGGAAAAGTCAACTGGGGGGGAAAATGTTCTACATTTTTTTAGATGAATAAACTGAAGCCTGAGACCTAAACTGTGTTTCCACTCAAATCCAGTAGTCTTTCCAGGGAAGGGAACCCAGGGCCCACAGTAAGTCAGCTTCCTAAGCCGACAATTCACACTATCCTATACAAGGCAATGAAAATAAACTTTGGGAAATGCCAGGATTGTTATTTATACATTCTAAATAATAAGTCCTATACAGGCCTTGGGGAAATACATACACTGTGAGTCACTGGATCTTCCACATCAGCACACTGCTCCGGGAGCTGGATGACACGGCTGCATATCTGAGATACTGACAGTGATACAGCGACACCTACCTGCCACTAAGAAATCCTTTTCTTGCTGTCTTCCTTTATGAAACAAAAACACCTGGAAAAAGAAAACCACAGGCTACAGGATTTACTATATACGTATGTAGGCATAGTTTTAGTTTTTCTATCCATTGTTTTCATAGATGTTTTCTTAAAAACCAAATGGGCAAATAATCTTTAGAAACAATTTGTAGTTGAGGGACCAAGATGTAATGTTTGTTAGATAATAGTCATAACTCCCCTATATATTCTTAGTATTGCTTATGTGGGAAACTTAGAAGAAAAAATTGGGAAGGCACTTCGTATGGGAAAGATTAATATGTTCATATATGGTCGATGACTTCAAAGACAAACTAAAGTCTGTATAACAATGAATCCACTTTCCTTAAGGAAAGTTATTCAGGACTTAATTGCTTATTAGATAAATCTTCCCTAAAATGATTTACAAAAGTTGCTCATACTTTATTAAGAAAAACATAAAAGTACTTCTTACTCATTGCAATTTTACTTCCGTAAATTAAAGTTTAATTAAAAATAATAACTGAATGAATTAAATATTGTGAATGTGCATATCCCTAAAATTCTCAAACTTCAGTTTGCCTTCTTCCATAAACCTTTCAACCATGTATTAACCAATTTCATTCTCCTGGGACATGGTCCTGATAATAAAAGCCATCAAGCAGTGGTACTTATCTATCTTGTAGGTGGTAAGATTGCACAAATGAAGGAACTTCATTTACCTTTTTTTTTTTAAACAAGGTGTTATGATAGGTGTTATGTATTGCTCTCTGTAAAAGACATAGAGATAGCAACACAATTTTCAGAGAGCAATACAACTTGTATCAGTTCTAAAAGACTAATACAATTTTTACTATGCTAAATTCTAAAGTTCCTCATTGGCAAATGTACAATGTTCGGTAGTTATTCTATTTCTACACTACACAAAATTTTAATACTATATCTTCTTCATTTAAAAAGAAAATAATGGACATTTAGTATAGATTTCTGACTAAAATGAGGCAGTTGCAAAAAAATTGCCTATGATTAGGAAAACTTCAAAATTACAATTTTTCACTGAAGTACTTCCAAAATAAAATTATAAATCAGTAAAGATGATCCATGTGCAAATAATATGTTTTAAGAGCCCTTTTCTGCTATTTTACCAAATTGAGATCATATTGAATTCCTTAGACAAAAAGTACTCAAAAAAAAAACTACATTCACTGTATGATTAAAGAACGAATGAATGAATCATCCTTAACCATTTCCCTTGTCAAAAAAAGACAACTGAGAAAGATTTACAAAAATAAATCTAAGTTAATGTTGTTACATCCTGTGGGCCTAGGGTCACCAGCCCACCCTCAAACTTTCCTGGGTTTATCTCTCTGTTCAGTGTAGAAAGATGAAGAGGAGTCAGAAGATGGTGCAAACTGAAAATACAGTTTATTTTTAGAAGAAAGCAGTACGAAACTACTCTGGGGGGTGGCGGCCTCAGAGCTACGTAACTACCAAATATGGGGCAGCAGTCCTGTTTCATGAGTTCCGGGCCCAGGGACCCCTTCCCTCCAAGGGTAGCTGCATTTGATTTGGTGGTCGGCTTGTTGCTAGGGGTTTAGGGGTTGTGGGCTAATAGGAAAGCTTGGGTAGGCATAGCGACCTGCACAAAGAGGAACCAGTACAGAGTACTGCCTGCACAAAGGCAAAAGCAAAACCACAGACTGCCCACTTCAGAGGTAAAACCACAGAAGTGGGCCTGGGGATTTAGGTCAGTGGCACAAGCGCCTACCTGGCAAGCACAAGGTCATGAGTTCGATTCCTGGTGCCACAAAAAAAAAAACCCACAAAAGTGGCTGTGGGTCAGTCTCAGTACAGAGGCTATTTTTCTCCTACTTTTTAAAGGGCCCGTGTCTTTATTCTTACCCTACTTAGGCATCCCATCTTTAGCTACATTTCACTCCTCTGGAATTAAGAGAAATGATTGCTCTGACTACTTCTGACTGAAAGGGGGTGTCTGCTGGAGCAATGAATGATGTCCATCAGGAGGTCAATCTAGCCAGCAGGTCGAAGTAGGATGAAGGAACCTCCATGGTTGGCTCCATCTGGAGGCCCGTTTGCATTTTTACAGCTTTGATGCAGTATATCTTATGGTCCTCTGAAGAGAACTTTGAGATCTTCCAGGAGCTCACAGGTGTAAGTAGACTCAGGTATTGCCTCAGTGGTAGCAGAGGGGAGTCACCCTTCAAGTCTCCAGAAGCAGTCCACAGTTTCATCTGGAAATGGTAAATCCAAGAGCTATGTCCTGTCACCTTAACTGAAGTAGGAATGGGAAGAATCACCATGTAGGGACCCTCCAGGTTTGTTTATGTCTTGGGTGGCTACATCTTTGATTATATCACCAGAGTTCCTGGGCAAAAGAGAAGCTTACTAGGTGGAGTGGTTGGTTTACAAGGTTGACAAGATTTCCTGGAAGTAGGCTAAGGATTTCACTTGCCTCAAGGCTCCCTCAGTTTCCTCATTGACCAGAATGTTGATCCTGAGGAAGGATCTCCCATATAGGAGTTCAAGGGAGATAGACCCTGAAATCTAAGCATATTTCAAGTCCATAAAGGGCCACTGGTAGGAGCTGTTTCCAAAGGGCCTTACATTCCTGTGCCAGTTTAAGCAAGTGCCACTTGAGTGTTCCATTCTACCTGTTCTGATGACTGTGGTCACCAGGTACAGTGCAGATGGTAATCAATACTGAGGATCTTGGAACAAAAGACAAGGCCATTGTCCCTTTGACAAAGGACCCCAATGACAAGAACTCTGACCACTTCTTTTGCCTTTTCTGACTTACTAGTGTAGGCCTCTATCTGCCCTGTGTGTGTGTCAACTAGGATCAGAAGAAACTGGCTGTCTCCACCTTCTAGCATACGAATGAATTCAAGCTGCCAATCCTCTCCAGGATAAGTACCTCAGCACTGTTCTCCCAGTGATTACAGTTGGGTATTTCATGGGTTTGTTTTTAAGTATATCTCATAATCCTTGACTATCTGCTGCACTGTGGTTTTTAACATATATCCCCCAAAAGACCTTAGTAACCAGGGAGTATTTTCCAGTCCTAGGCAGCAGGTGTCATGGATGCCCTTCATTACCTCCCAAGACAGGCACTCAGGTAGAAAGACACAACAGTATTGGAGACCCCCTACCCCTGCCGCCATCTTTCAGTTAAGGGTCCATCCATGACCCTGAGCTTGTAAGACTTCTTGATCAGAGTACACAGGTGGGCTAGTGAGAAACAGACTGGCTAACCATGGAAGACAACACTCTAGGTGTCAGGAAGCAACTGCTTTGGTTTCATCATCAGCCCTTTCGTTGTCCATGGTAAGAGAATCTTGTCCCCTTTGATGTTCTGGGCAATGTACAACTGTTACTTCATGAGGCAGGTGTACAGCCTCAATCACTTGTAAGATCTCTAAAGCACATTTAATAGGAGACCTCCTTAAAGCCAATAAGTCATGTTCCCGCCAAATACCAGCATGGGCATGCACAACATGAAAGGCATACTTGAAGTCAGTATAAATGTTCATTCTCTGGCCTCTGGCCAGCTTAAGGGCAATTAATTCTGCATTTTCCAATGGTTCCCCTGGCAGGTATGAAGTGATTGGGGGGGTTTGCATGGGCCTCCTTCTCGTTGGGGGCAGTTTTGTCTGAAATGCACAGGCTGCTTACACAAGTAACAGAGTTTGGGTTTACTCTCTAATGTTCTTCCCTAAAAATCTCCTCAAAGAGTAGTTATTAGTTTCTGATCCTCTTTTCTCCTGCTGGATCTTCATGTCCCAGTTGTAAAAGACCTTAGTGGCTTCTTTAAGATAGTCATCCAGTCCTGGCCAAATTCTTTCTGAATCCCCTGCCAACTTTAGGAGTTTATGATGAATTTCAGGGGCTGATTGGGTCAGGAGTTTATCTTTTACTCTCTCACAACTCTGAGGATCTAAGAGAGTATGCTTTGCTATTGCATCCTTAAGTTTTTGTAAGAACACTGATGGAGGCTCTTTTTCCTCTTGGTAAATCTGTCCTAACGTCACAATTTACTGGTTTAACTCTGGCTTTCTTTAGTGCCTCTTTGATGTAATACAGGAAATGGAGTCAAGTCTCTTCCCCTCTTGAGTCTGCTAATTCCATGGGGGCCTGCAAAATGGGCACAGCTTTTCTCCTATGGGGGCATTTGGAAGGTCTTCTCCATTCAGCATTATAAACACTTTCCCATATGGATTTCATGATATGAGTTTCCAGCCCTTACTGCAGTTCCTAAGGTCCTTTCTTTTTCCCTTGAGTTTAAGGAGGGACATCACATCCTCCCAGGTAAGTGAACAATGAGTTCACCCCCTCAAAGACTCTGCTGTACCCATCGGGGTCATCAGTAAAACTTCCCAAATCTTGCCTAATCTCCCTTTGCTCCAAGTAGGTGAAGGACACCTCATCTAGTTCTCCCCTCGAATTGTTTCTAAGGGGCAATAATCCAGCAGGAGGAGCTGTGGGACTTGTCTCAGAGTAATGAGGAGCTGGGCCCTGGCCTGCCCTCCCTCCAGTGTGCCCCTCCTTTTGGCTGCTGGTCTTGTATGAATCCTGGTGCCATAGCAGTGTGTGTGTGTGTGTGTGTGTGTGTGTGTCTGGAAAATTGAGATGCCCACTCAGGGTGATCCCTAAGGACAAAAAACAGTTACACATAGGACACCTCATTCTATTTACCCTCCCTCTTGCAGAACAGGTCTAACCAATGAATGGTATTATAGCTTAGGATACTCCCCACCTCTGGCCATCTCTCCTCATCCCCCAGCAGATATCTAACCCAAACATTGGTACAATAAAAAATAAAATCCTTTTCCTCTAGCTTCTGGAAATCTAATCCCTTCCAATGTATTAGGAGACATTCCAAGAATGAATGAAATAGAACATCTTAAAATCAGGCTCCCATCTGGGGAAAGGTCAATCTGAGAAAGTTTCCTGATATGGGGGTTGTGGGGATCCCTCTCTCAGAAACTATTGTTAAAGGAATTTTATTGCAGCCTAGCAACCCTTGCATTTGGGCCATCCCACCACTGTCAAGAGCTTGTCTGTACTGTATCTGTGTTCGGTCTGGGGCCACCCAAAGTGCCTAAACAAATTGCCAGTTCCCTATTGTCCACCAGGGGAGTTGTCTGCCCCTCTTCAAGCATTTTAAGCCAAGATTCACTCTTTTGGGGGGCCATCGGTCAAGAAGACAGGGTGTAGGGCCCCAGTAGGACTAATGGAAATAGGGCTTGTACTTTTGAATTTGCCAATTACAACAAGCCAGGATGGTGTATCTGATTTCCTCCAAAAAGGGTTTTTAAATTACCAAGTGCCTTAGCTTGTAACATGGGGACCTCGGCACCTTAAGGCTCTGTAGATCATCCACTGAATATCTTCTCGAACCTCTCCTATACTACCTTTGAGCAGAAAATACCCATTTAGGTGGCAGTCTCCCACATACCCTTTTCCACTTCAGATGGCAGGCAATGGACACCATACCTCCATAAAGCTAGTTCCTCTCCTAGAAGTGTCTTTTACTGGGGGGTGGTAGAGTGCAAAGAGGCATGTGAAATGGTAATATTGTATCCAATCAATGTGATGGACTTGTTCTACCCACTTTCAGAAGCAAAAGCAAAAGACACTGCTCTGACCAGGGTGTCAGCCTCTGTAAGACCTGCAGGTACAAAGGGGTTAATGAACTCTGTAATGCCTTTTGAGTGAAGAACTGGACATCTTCCTGGGAATATCAGCCATCAACTACAAGTCTCACTTGGGTCAAATGCCAGGGAATGACTGGATCGGGGCATGATTTTGGCCAGTAGATCTTCCTCCCACCTCCATCCCAGATAGGGTCTTGCCACTAACCAAACCAAGGAGAGTCCCTTCTTGGAAATAGGCAGGTCAATTTAAATCCTTAATGGGGTGCAGAGCAGGACCTCAGTCTCTTAGCAATAGCCAGGTCTGTATAAACTCCAGGCCAGGTACAGACCAGATTGCAAAGCAGGGTGTCAGTTCTTTTTGGCATAGGCACATCAGTGTAATCCTCCAACTTGGTTGCCTGAGAAGCAGCAAGTCAGACTTTTGTCTGGCAGGATTCCTCAGACAAGCATCACTTGGCTGTAGTTACTGACTCCTGTTTGTTCCTTACAGACCACCAGGAAGCCACATAAGATGCCCAGTCCCTGAACACTGCTATTTAGCCATATGAGGAATGACACACCCCAGAACAGGATCCCCTTTCACCAAGGGGGGGTCCCAGCCAAGAGATTCTCATCATGCTAGATCGTGGTCAGGGGTTCTCTGGAAAATGAGGTAAGATGGAGTGGCCTTCCATTTTTACTTCTGTCTAGGCTGGGTTATTTTGACCACGTCTGGTGGTCTTCATGGTTTTTTTGTAATCCAGATAAATCCCCAAAATATGTCATGTCCTGTGGGTCTCAGTTTGCCAGCCTAGCCTCAAACTTTCTTGGGCTTGTCTCTTTCTTCAATGTAGAAAGGAGTCAGAAGACAGTGCAGAGAGAAACTAGTTTATTTGCAGAAGGCACTGAGGAGTGGGAATCTCAGAGCTGGGTAACCACTGAATATGAGGCAGCAGTTCTGCTTTATGGGGTAGAGGTCCACGGACTCCTTCTCCAAGGGTAGTTGGATTGACTGAGTGGTCAGTTTTTGCTAGCAGTTTGGGTTTTGTGGGCTAACAGGAAAACTAGTGTAGGCATGGTAACCTGCACAAGGAGGAACCAGCGTAGAGTACTGCCTATGCAAAGGCAAAAGCACAATCACAGATTGCCTACTTCAAGGGTAAAAGCACGAAAGTGGCTGCCACTCAGTCTCAGTACAGAGGCTGTTTTTCTCCTACTTTTTAAAAGGTTTGTGTCTCTATTCTAACCCTATCTATGGGCCCATCTTTCCCTTCAATGCAATAAAAAAATTAAGAACTTGGTTTTTTAAAATAAGTTTTATTGACCAAAGTAGCTATGTATTGAAAAAAGATGAAAAAAACATTACTTTCATGTCTTTTACCTTGATATCACTATTTGGGGGGAAAAATCCTTTCCCTGTAAGTTCACTTTTGTCAATTAGAAATTTTGTAACAGTTGCTACACACCTATAGTTGCTTTTTCTGCCTGCATTGAATTTTTTTGCCTTTACAAGGAATGTTTTCAAAACTCTGGAGAGACAGCAAAGATCAAAAATAAGAGTGGGGTTAGAAATGTCTGGAAAACAAGCATAAAGAATACCAGAGTCATGCATGGGAACTTGCTTCAGTGACAAGGGAAATTAAAGCGGAACCAATAGCATCATTTTAAAGGCAAAAGCTTACTTAGGAAGGAACTGAAAACAGAAGCCTTCAGCTTGAGAAGAAAAGCCAAAGAGGGCAAAACCTTGATAGAGATTAGACAGGCTCATTAACAAAATAGACAAGCATTTACAAAGTTGCTAGGTTCTGATAATTTTTCACTGGATGCTGGGGACCTGATGATCCCCAGCTGCCAGTATGAGGGGAACCACAAAGAATGAAACTAAAGTCAGAGATAATATCAGGAATACATAAAGGGGGGCTGGGAGGTCAGTGCCTCAGGATAGGTGAAGAAAAATATCTCTGTGGTTGGCCCACTTTTTTTAAATTAATCAGTGAGAAGTGCAGGAGAGAGATGTAGTGTACTTTTCCTGGAACAGCCACTGTAGAAGAATGAAGAAGTTTAGTATCACGAAAGAAACAAAAGTTAAGATTCTTCCTCATGCCTGGGTAACTGCTTCCTTTGCAGTGCCCTTAGCAGAGCTTTTCTTGCCCTGTGAGCGCCAGGCACAGCCAGGGACCACTGAGCCTGAGCCTGGGCCTTAGCTGAGAGAAAGCAGGAATTTCCACACACTAACAGGCCCACAAGGCAAGAGGAGGCTCAGATGGACGCTAGCCTCATTTAACAATCTGTGGTCCCCAACAACTGGATCTTGAATGTAGAATTTTTTAGAAATCTCTTCCTGTTTTAAGGGGTTTCTTTCTCGTGTAAGAATGGAGCAGTGGTCATGCCTGTTCTTAGAGACAGGCACCCCCAGGCTGGTACAGCACATCGGCTCTTGCAAGAGTAGGGAGTAAAGGTAAGGGTACATTCCATACATCGTCCTTGGTAAGAGGATAGGGAAAAAAATAAATCACTTTTAGTAGGAAAGCACACCATGGATAAATGAGAATCCCTTAGTCTCTTATCCCCAGTGAGAGTTCCAATCTACTTCACAAGGACAGTTATGACATAAATTTCAAATAGTTGCCAGGACCAGCTCAGGAACATCCAAGAATAATCATTCTTCTATTAGGTAGAGGGGAGAGCTTGATTTGATCACCATGGAAGGTAAATCTGCAGGAATATCCTGAAAAGAGTATGGAGGCAAGAAACTATTAAAGACGCTCCTAGGCTATTTCCAAGATTCAGATCAGTCAAGCACCTGGCAGCAAACAGGTAGCACCTGAGCTGGGCAATTTAATAAAGATAAACAATATTCACATCTTTGGTAGGCTTTTTCTTGACATTGCAGTCTTGCCTAAAATAAGAATGAAACAAATGCAAGCTAGAGTACCACTTACCCATTTGCTTTCATAAGTGTTTTTTGTTGTTGCTGAATTGTTTTGTTTTTACAATACTGGATCAAGAAGTTTTAAAGTCCCAAATCTCAATCCCACTATTGTTGTTCACTCTGAATCTAACACAGCCAACACTAATACCCTTTCAATTTAGAAAAGCCTATAATGTTTATATTCTTGCAAAGTCATGTATTAAATACTATTATGTATAAAGTACTTAGTGGAAGTAAAATTCAGTCTCCTGTCTTAAGCAAAATTAAAATCCACTTAGACTACTAAAAAACATAAAATATAAAGCAATTATAGTTCAATTAAGAGATGGCCTGTATGATCCAGACCAAACAGCATTTCATTCAGTGAAAAAGAATCAATCCCTGCTCTTTTTTTCCTCATACAGAAGACTGACAGAGAAGTTAAATCCCACTTTACTTATACTTCCTATTAAACGTTTAACAATACTATATTATAGAGAATCTTTTGTTGATGTCTTCTATAACTATTTTGAAGATATACAGTACATTAATTATTGTTATTCTCTCATTATTATGTTATAAAATTTTGTTTCTTTGACTTAGCCTTGGCCCCTAGGATGACTGACATTAAAAACCTGATGCTGGGTGTTAAGGCAAAGGCTCAGGGGAAAAAAAAATCCTAAAATGGTTTTTGCTAAAAGGAATAAAGTAGAGACTACTTCAATGCTGAAATTCAATCGAGTCTAAACTGCTATTATGTTCTATTAATTCTCCAGCATGACCTCCTCCAATCTTCAATGTACATAATAATCACCTAGGAATGTTATTAAAATAAAATTACATCTGCAGGGAGACTTGAAATTCTGCCTTTCTAACAAGCTCCCAGGTGAAGATATGCTGCTGGTCAGCAGACTTTTTGAATATAATCTCCTATGACACTGCAGAGAACACAGTTAAGATTATCTCCTGTTCCTATACTTTCCAGTTGTAAGACCTTACATAAATCAACTTGCCTCCTAAGCCTTCCTTTTTCATCAGTGTAAATAACACAGTAACAAGAGAAGTTAACACTCCACAGTTTTTCCTGTGTACCAGGAATTAATGTTTCATATTTATCTCCTCATGAACAGGGCTTAGGTTCAACCTGTCCAAGAAGACACAGTAAACGACAAACGGAGGCAAACTGACTCAAGAAACCTCTTTTTAAAGCCACTGTCTAACACGGCCTTAGCGCCCTAAGCCATAATGAACATTAAATAGTAATTTGGCATTTAATTAACCTTTACTGAGTACCCTTGTTTCAGGCCCTGGTCTGAGCTTCCCTTGGGACATAGTATAACAGCCCTACGAAGTAAATACTAACAGTATCCTCATCTAGCAGGGTTTTTTTGTTTTGTTTTGTTTTTTGTTTTTTGTCTAAAGAAGATAGGCGTGGCGGTCCTTGCCTGTCCAGTACTCTGGGAGAACAGGAATACAGCTCAGTGCAAAGGCCCTGGATTCAGTCCTCAATTAAAAAAAAAAAAATTAAACCATGAAGAAGTGAAGGCTGAACACTGGCACAACGGGGATTGGAATCGGGCCGTAAAACTGAAGAGCCCGGCGGGCTCTTTCGTCACCAGAGGCGGCGACCCAGGGGGTCAGGCCAGGAGCTGCAGACCTGGCTCCACACCTCCCTCTCCGGGGATCTGAGTCTCCCGGCTCACATGTGGGTCTCCGGGGCGGGATACGACTACAGGAAAATAGTCTGTCTCTCCCAAGAAGGGCTGGTTACTGCAACAGGTTTACACTTAAGACAGAACGCTCACTCAACCTGGAACCCACGCCAAACGCAGCCCAGGAACTCGAACAGCCCGCGCCGCATACCCACCGCCTCCAGCCCGGTGCATCCTGGGAGCCGAAGTCCCAAACCGGTCCTGGAACTTGTAACACCGCCTACATCCGGGCTCGAGCGCCATCGGCTCTCCAACACCGCCCTCTGCCGGCCTGTCTTTCGGCCGTCCGGATCCTGCGCTAGTTCCGGGTGCCCCGGAAGTTAACGCTTCTCTTCCGGATCGAGCGTCTGGAAGTCTGCACGTGGTGGCATTGCCGGTACCTGGTCCACAGCCTTTGGAAAAGTAGCTTCAGCAGCTGAGCTAAAGCGAGGAAGCTGGGGTGCAGCCATGCAGGGCCCCAGCGTGGAAGAGCTGCTGGCGAAGGCGGAGCAGGACGAGGTAGAGAAGCTGCAGCGCATCACGGTGCACAAGGAGTTAGAGCTGGAGTTTGATCTGGGCAACCTCCTGGCTTCAGACCGGAACCCCCCGACAGAGCTGCGGCGGGCTGGACCGGCGCCGGAGGCCGAGCTGCGAGCCCTGGCGCGCGACAACACGCAGCTGCTCATCAACCAGCTGTGGCAGCTGCCCACCGAGCGCGTGGAAGAGGCGGTGGTGGCGCGGTTGCCGGAGCCCACCACCCGCCTGCCGCGCGAGAAGCCAGTGCCCAAACCGCGGCCGCTTACACGCTGGCAGCAGTTCGCGCGCCTCAAGGGCATCCGTCCCAAGAAGAAGACCAATCTGGTGTGGGACGAGGTTAGCGGCCAGTGGCAGCGCCGCTGGGGCTACAAGCGCGCCCGGGACGACACTAAAGAGTGGCTGATCGAAGTGCCCGAGGGCGCCGACCCCTTGGAAGACCAGTTTGCCAAGCGGATTCAGGCCAAGAAGGAACGCGTGGCCAAGAACGAGCTGAACCGGCTGCGTAACCTGGCCCGCGCGCACAAGACGCAGCTGCCCAGCGCTGCCGGCATGCACCCCACCGGACACCAGAGTAAGGAGGAGCTGGGCCGCGCCATGCAGGTGGCAAAGATCTCCACCGCCTCTGTGGGGCGCTTCCAGGAGCGCCTCCCCAAGGAGAAGGCGCCCCGCGGCTCGGGCAAGAAGAGGAAGTTCCAGCCCCTCTTCGGGGACTTTACCGCGGAGAAAAAAAACCAGTTGGAGCTACTTCGCATCATGAACAGCAAGAAGCCTAAGCTGGATGTGACGAGGGCCACCAATAAGCAGATGAGAGAGGAGGACCAGGAGGAGGCCGCCAAGAAAAAGAAAATGGGCCAGAAGGGCAAGAGAAAGGGGGGCCGGCAGGGTACTAGGGGCAAGAGGAAAGGTGGCCCGCCCAGCCAGGGAGGGAAGAGAAAAGGAGGTTTGGGAGGCAAGACGCAGTCCTGGCCGTCTGGTTTGGGTAGCAAGAGGAAAGGAGGACAGCACCAAGGAGGAAAGAGGAGAAAGTAGTAACTTTCATCCTCCGGCATGTTTAGTAAAGGAAGAACTGTACTGTATATACAAACTTAAGTTGTGGAGGGTGGAAAGTGAGGTGACTGTTGCCTTCATTGAACTGGGCTGTTGAAGGGACACAATTGCCCTCTCCACAAATATTTTTCCCACTGTTGTACAAACTGAGAACTTAGCTGGAGATGAGTGTGTTTGAGAGCGTAAGAACTCGGGGAATAATTTGTTTGAATCTAGGAATGAATTCTATTAGGAGTCATCTTTCATTTTAATTTTGGGTATGGAGTTAAGACTCGGACATATTTCAGGAAGTTAATAGGTGATTTACACATCCTGCATTATTTTTATAATCTGTATGATTATGAGGGGAAAAGCTATTTTCTAATTGGATTTACAAGTAACTGTTATAAAGATTATTTAATAAAAGTGTGTCTATTTAGTGCATTTAACTTTTTGACTTGGTAGAATGGACATGAAACCAGTGACTTGGGTACCCAGCACAAATTATTTTTGTCTCTTAAAAACAGAAAGTAGTTAGATTATAATGTTTTCAGTGAGGTCACTTACTAGAAAAACTCAAACCTCTCGATTTTAAATGTAAAATTAAAAGCCTAGCACAACTGATGTATGTAAAAAACAACTTCCAACACTGTACATGCTGATGTAAGTGATAAATTTGGGCTACACTAAAAATAATGGTAACCTTTATTTTTCTAGACAGTACTTAAATATTTCTCAATATTTATAACCCATTTGTTTTGGGAAGAGAAAGAGACCCAGAAAACCCTTAATCGGAATATCACTATCTTTGGATTAATTTGTTAAATTGACTCTTGTTGGTTTGATTAGGAGGCAAAATGTTTATAGATGCCCTGAGCCAACTTCTGTATGAGTCTCTGATTTTAGTAGATTCACCCCTGTACAGTGAAGTAACTCCTGGAAGTGATTCAGAGTAGATCCAAAATCAGGGCTTTTTCACTGTAGTACAGTAAGTCAGCTTGCTCTTTTTGCTCTGACAGTTGATACGAAATTAAAATTGGAGAGTAGCTTTGTCGTCACCTTTTTTTTGTCTTTTTGAGACAGAGTCTCACTATGCAGTTCAGGCTGACCTTGGGCTCACTTTGTAGCCCAGGCTGATCTTGAACTTGTAACGATCCCCCCAGCCTCCCAGAGTGCTGGGATTACAGGAGTGTGCCACCACTCCAGGCTTGTCACCTTTTTAAAATGCTGTATTATTTGTGTAGTATAAGGTCTCTTAGAATTGCTGTGAAAGGATAGATCATGTATCATAATAACATTATTAGTAAAGTGAATGTTTGGTACTGCTAAGCCCTCCCACAGTATAGTAGCATAATCATAGCAATTTCTAACCATCCACAAAACCATCTAATGCCACCTGGAACAACTTCATGAAAAGCTGTTCACAGAACACAGCTTTCAAATTCTGACGTTTTGTGGTTGTTGTTAGGCTTTCTTGATTTAGCAGTGGAACACAAGGACTCTAGGATTTGTTTTATTTTTTAAGATTTTGGATTAGCATTGAAAATTTAAGCTCAGTGCCTTGATAATTTACTCTAAAAATACTTTAATAAGGCAAAGTATCGTTTTAAAGAATTCAGCAAGGAAGAATGCATTGTCCCTCTCCCTTTTCCCCAGTCCCCATCCTGTATAGAATAGAAGCTTTCATGCAGAGACTTGTAAGGCGTCGTCCTGTACCCTAGGGCGCAGTTTCCTTCTGTGGCAGTTTTAGAGCTGGATCATGGGACCTGGCAGCTGGGCTTTGGTGGCCCTGGTTCTGGCACCTCGTGGGAAAATGGTCTTAGGGTCGTGAACCACTGCTTCTTAAAGCTGCGCCTGGCGACCTTGCAGCCTTGCAGAGCGCGTTGCTGTAGCAGCCCAGGGACGGGCAAAGTGCAGCGGCCGGGATTGGACAGCTCCCGGGGCGGGAGGGGCGGGGTGACCAGAAGGACCTCTCGCAGCCATGGCCGCCGCAGCCCGGGCCCGGGTCGCGCACTTGCTGAGGCAACTGCAGCGCGCATCGTGAGTGCAGGCCGGCGGGGGAAGGGGTTGGAGGGCACGGGCCGCCCAGAACTTAACTCCGGTTGCTTTCAAAAATTTAAGGTCTTGCGTGTGATGGACCATATGCTCGGGTGCGACAGCGTTGTCACAAAATGTGCAGTGCAATCTTGAGCAGTGCAGTTATGCCGCGTTTTGCTGTGTTTAGCTACCGCTAAGGAAACAGGCTCAGCCAAAATGACCTGGTCCATGCTGGCAGGCAGTGCAGACTTTAGTGCAGTGACCAAGGCGAATTGATGTATCCAATCAACACATTTACTGGGTGTTATATGCCAAAAACTATTCTGTGTAACTTCTGGGTGTACAGTGATGAAAGACTGGAGCAGTTAGAAGTTTAGCGGGGCTTCTGAGTAGGGGGCAAACAAAAACCCTGATCTGTTGATGTTCACAGCAGTGGTTGAAATGGGAAAAAAAATCACAAGAAGTTATGCACCCTGACATGTCTGGGTAGTCTGTGTTTTAAGTGTTAGGACCTGTCTGACTGCCTCCAGAAATGCCAGATACATAAATAGTAGTTGTCTGACAAATACATACTTGTTGAATTCCAAGTGCATAAATTGTCTTTAACAAAGATGGGAAAGTTTGAGGTTAACAGTGGAGATAAATGGAGAGATGAGAGAGGGACTAGAGAGGAATTTCTGGCAGAGGGAAAACCCCAGAAAGAGTTAGTTCCAGGATTCAAAAGGAAAGCCTGGGCCCTACTCATAGTGAGAAGTAAGAATAGGGAAGACAGTGGTGAGAGAATTTTTAAAAAGCTGAGTTTTATTGGACACTTTATCATGTGCCAGCTACTGTCCATTTATATGTACCATTAAGAGCACTAACTCAACAACAACAAAGACAACTCTAATCCTACAAGACTATGGCATATTGTATTATTATCCTCTATTGTAGATAAAGGCATGGAGAAAAGGAATTTGTCTAGTGTCACATAGCTAAGCAAATGACAGAGCCATAATTTGAACCCAAATGTTTTGCCTTCACATTCTCAAGCCTCTGCTAAGGAATTTAAATTGTGTTCTTTATTAAAACAGTACTTAACACACTGAAACATTAATAGCCCATAATAGAAGAATTCCATGGCCAAGTTAATTTGGGAAGCCACTTACCCCACATCACCCTCTTAGAGAATCAGGATATACATTAACACATAAAGGGGCCCAGAGAAGGCCTGAGAAAGGGGGGAAATTGTCTAGCTGCGTTTAAATTTTTGTTCTAAACCTGTGACTTCATGCAACTCATATCCTTTGGAACCAGTGTTCACAAAATGTTTCTGGAACAGTTATGGGGAGGGAGTGTGGCATGAGTAGAATGATAGCACATTCTGGTGACTGGATTGGAGAGGAAAGGCTACAGGTGTGGAGTGAAAAGTGTTGGAGGTTTTAATGGGGAGGCACAGTAGTGCAGATTACAGGGCAAAGTCTTGGGCCTCAGTAAAGACTGCCAGGAAAACTGATGGAAAACAACAAAAGTTATCCCAAAGAAGGGGGAAGGGAAGTATGTCCCAGGCAGAGGCATAATAGGGGCAAAGTTCTGAAGGGAGGAGAA
>RJWT010017151.1:0-19486 GCA_004365215.1 Cuniculus paca | reverse complement strand
TCTTTTAAAATTTTAATTTTTATTAGTACATGTTTGCAATACATAATGAGTACATTCACTATGGGGAGCTGGTACATGTACATAACACCTGTTAATTCTTTTTATGTCCCCTTTCTTTCCACTCCCTCCCACCTTCTTCCATCTTTTGGTCTCCTTCCCATTTGCAAAAAATCTAGCTCCCTGTTTCTTATTACCTACCTTTTAGTTTGCCCTTCATTTAGATTTTGAGTTTCTCATATAAGAGGAACTATACAATATTTAAACTTGTGTGTCTGATTTATTTCACTGAAACTTATTGTTTCAAGGTGCATCCATTTTCCTACAAATGACTCAGATTTATCCTCCTTTATGGCAGAGTAGTACTCTGTTGTGTATAAATACCACACTTCCTTTATCCATTCATCATTTGGTGGCTGTATAGGCTGCTTTCAATATTTAGCAGCTACTTTGAATTGTACCGCCATTAACACTGGTATGCATGTATCGCTGTAATATGAATGTTTTTAATTCTTCCAGGAAGATACCTAGCAGGAGAATAAGTGGGTCAAATGGAATCTCTAGTTTTAGTTTTTGAGGAATCTCCATTCTGATTTTCAAATTATTTGTACTTGTTACAGTCCCATCAACAATGTCGAAGGCTTCCTTTTCCCCTGCAGTCTTGCCAGCATTTGTGATTGGGAAATGCTCATCTCCTAATGTCCCAAATAGAGTGATCCAAAATGGAAACCAAAGTGATTAAGAACATCCCGGGGAGGGGGTGGGGTGGAGAGCATCCCAGCGGTCAGAAAATGGAATCTTACATAGCAATCTGAGTTGACGAGGAGAGAGATCACGGAGTAATTTGAAAAATAGTAATTTTAATGTAGAGTTATTGATTTTAACAGAGGATTGGAATAATAAGGAATTGGTTTTAAAATAAGCAGAGGGCCATAAAGAGTATAGAAAATAAGAGCATCCACTCTCTTCAGGGATAACATAGAGCAATCAAGAGAAAGGCTTCCCCTCTCCCCATCCAGGGCAGAGATCCAGACCTTCTACTTCTTGGGGTGGTGAGAAGCTGGACCAGGAGGACTTGTTGGGTTTCTGAGGATGAAACCCAGAGGAACAAAACACTCCAAATGGTGACCTACAACTGGCATCCCCAAGGATTCATTAATAGAATCATGTTGGGCTCTTGCTATTTACTTATTTTTCTGTTCTATTTTTTCCTACATGTTTAGTTTGAAATTCAAATTTCTTACACTGAGCAAATGGTGAGTTTTGTGCTTTGTTAGATGAACCAATAGTATTATGATTTACATCTTTCACTCTGATGTCATGGTAGGGATACGAGACGTGGTAGAGGCCATCACTCCAAAGTCTACAGTTAATGAAACTTTGAAACCTTTGGCATTGGTATTAGAATTGCATAGTACTTTCTTTGATGTGCTGAAGGTAATATAAGAGCAATTTGATAAAGAGTGATTGAATTACTACTGGAGACCTTTAATTTTAGGATGTTCTTACATGTTTCATCACAGACCTCTGTAAATTTTATATGCAACATTCTACCGCTGCTCCAAGATCCTTGCTACTGCCACAGGCCAACTGCCAACACCAAAATACCAAGGGGCTGATATGGGAAAATTAGCTTTATTTCTTTGACTCCTGGGCAATGAAGTAGATGTAGACTCTTTTTAGAGATTGTATTAGTCTCTTCAGGTAACTAGGATGTCATTTAATAAGTTGGTACTTTAGTGCAACAAAACATTCTTCTTTGAGTCGGTATATAGGCACTGTATAAATGTGGTTCTGAAAGATCATATGACAAGTATCACTGTTTTTATGACAACACGGTACTCTCTTATGAGTTCCTGGACGTGGCCCATGGGAATGTTAACTAGAACAACAAAGAGAGATTTATGATGCTAAGTCCTCTACTACAAACATTTCATCTCTTGTTACAGGCATGCAAATTATTATAGGTCCATTGACAATGGGAAAAATTTATTGAGCTTAAAACACATTGGATAGTATTTAACTATATGAAAAATTAAAATGGAAAAAATATGTTAGCAAACCTTGGGATCACTTAAGTTATTAAGCTAACTGTCTTAAATATATATAGGAATTTTGAACATATTATATATCAGAAAATTCTTGGCAAGCTCATTTGTGTTTCTTGTTCAGTCATGTATAAAACATAGGAATACACCTATGAAACCCTCACCAACTATTATTCCATGTTCAGACTACCTGAGAGTTTCACACTCTTTTCTCATCTGTGGAGTTAATATGGTCCCACCATAGAAGATAATGACATATAGAAATATGTTAAACAATTCTTAAGAAGCCCATGAAAATATACTCTTTTCACACTTTATTGGCACATTCAGAATGATTAAGTGAAAAAATTTGTTTAATTAACATTATATGCCGAAAATAGTAAGTGATCATTTTTTACTTTTAAAGATCAAATCAGCCTAATGCATGCCCCATCCAAACATCCTCTGTAACATCTATTCTTCTGACAATCTCATCCCACTACCTTCCTGGTTGCCTTTCACTTTAGGGCAGGGACTAGCAAACTTTTTCTATAAGACCAGAAAGAAAGGATTTCAGACTTTGTGGGCTATATTACCTTCATCACAACTACAAAATCCTGCTGTTTTAGGCAGCTATAAACAATACCCACATATGAGCATTGTTGTGTTCCAATAAAACTTTATTTATAGATATTGAAATTTGCAGTTACTATCATTTTCATATGTCATAAATATTAGTGTTTTCTCCCCAGCCATTTTAAAATGCAAAAACTCATTCTTAACTTGTAGGCTATAAGAATAGGCATTAGGCCAGACTTAGTCCATGGGCTGTATATGAAGACTTCTTTAAGGGCTTACCTTCACTCAAGTACAGTCCTAAGGGAAAGTCTCCAATGACGATTTTGCTTATAAAGTTATCCCACAGAACACATTCAAAGGTCAGTGATCATCAGTGTATTTATAAATGTTATTGGTTGTCCCACTTTATTATCAGGCTCATTGCAAACTATGTTAAGAGATTTTTCACATATATGTTTCCAGAATAAAAGATCTCTGGCTTTGTTTTCACTTTGGGAGTTCAGTTCTTTGACTGGATAAATAACTTCATGGCTTTACAACACATTTTCTTTGTCTGGAATGTCTGAATCACCAGGTGTTGTTCTTGAACAGTTAGTTATACTGAATATTAAAGAGTATGGAGGGGAAAATTACGTTTATATCTTCCTGGATAGCCATGTTTTCAAGAAAAAAAGTACATTCTTTTTTTATGCTGTAAGGTATAACTGAAGAAATGAGTATTTATGAAAAGGAATCTTGCTGGTGATTTGTTCTGGACATTTTGATATAGAAGAAAATCTAAACTCAAGGATGAGGTGAAGGTCACTATAACACAGAATACGCACATGTAAAACCTCATGCTTTTCCTATGTGCCTGCTGTTAGTTACCAGGCGAGGATTGAGGGGTCTGTAAAAAACGTTTTCGTCCTCAAGTATAATATTATGCTCAGAGCCAAAGGCATCATCAGTTCCAGGCCCCAGCTGAAAGTGTGAATGTTCAGCAAGAGGATATTTTTGAAAAGAGACTGAAAATTCACTGTGCCAGATACCTAAAACGTTGTTAGGGTATTCAGTGGAAAATTTCATTTCCACATTATAAATAACTGTAGGATATTTTAAGGCATCCAAGACTAGTAACCTCCAAGAGCTGCTTATATTAGTTCCACTGAAATGCTTAATGGAGGGAGGATGCCGAGGAAAGCAATAAAGCTGAATTACCGGATATGATTAATTAAAATAAATAATCTTACCATTGATGGAATTGCCCTTAAAACTTCTAACCATTGAGGCCTGCATACTTCACTGTACACTAAATGAAACAGAAAAGACGAAACAGTGCTGGAGAGAGAAAAAGCCCCCAAAATGATTTCTTAGATTCCAAGAGTCCTAGAATATTTAAAAAAAACAAAAACAAAAAAACAACACAACCCCTCTGGGAGTCCATATTTGAAATACTGACTGTCAAGGCCTTCGAATTTCCCGGAGTTCCCTGTTCTGTGAACTTCTTGGGAGGAGGTCGAACCCCAGAGAAGGCGGAATAGCACCTCCCGAGGAATCTGTATGGTCCTGTGACCACAGAAGTAATAATCAGCTTCCTATAACCCCTGCCCTGCTTTACAGTCCCCATACATTTAAATAAATCAGACATCTCTGTGAGACAGTGGAACAACGCGCCCCAAATAAAACTGGCCCACTAAGCGGGGCGGGCATGAATGTGCCGATGTGAGCGCAACAGGGCTGCGTAGGCAGGACAGTCATGGGTGCAGTCTCTCTTGCTTTTTGAGGGGGAACCCTGGCTTCCCTTCCTGGCTGGGGTGCCTGTCGCCGGCGAACTTGCGCACGCACGAGGCGCGGCGGTAGCCAAGGTTAGAGCTCTCCCCTGTGACCGAAAAGATAATTAAAAGTCCCAGGCGCAGCAGACAGCCCGGCCTCTCTCTGCGCCCCGTGGGTTCTCGCACTCACGGGTTGCGCGGAATAGGCTGGGGAGGGCGTCAGGCAGCGGGCGGTGCCCAGGGGCTTCTCTACGTCCAGAAGAGCGGTGGCAGCAGGCGGATGGGGAGGGGAGCCCAGGGCGCAGCGAGGCTGCGGTGCTTGGAGGAATCTGAGGGAGAGGCGGAACTCGAGGAAAAAGTGGGAGCGGGAAAGACTCACAGGGGAGGTGCAGAGTTGGACATGGAGAAAGGAATTAGAAGAAAAATACTCAAAGAGACGGGAGGAAATAGTGAAGTCTCCTCCTTAGACCGGAGAGCACGCCTTGGGACCCCAAACCACCCGCGCTGGGCCCCCTGGGCATCTCTTGGCGTGCGACCCAGGTCCACAATGTCCCGCAGCCGCGGCCGTTCGGTTTTGTACCGGTATCCTGACCGCGCTCTCGGGGCATCCAGGCCCCAAGGAGTGCACCTCCCGGGGGGAGGGAGCCGCCTGCTCCCAGCCGTAAAAAACTCCACTAAAGGGTAGGTGAAGAGCTTTAAGAGGGACCACAGGAAGTGAGCGGCGACCCAGCCACCTTCCTCCCCAACCCCCCGGGGGCAGGAACTCGAATATTTCATTTCTTTCATAAAATTGCGTACGGCGATGTCAGCCAGGCTATTAGGAATCACTGGGATTCGGGGCAAAGGACTCTTCTCTGCGAGCATTTTGTCAGGCTTTGGAAGGTTTAAAAGATAAGGCGCTAGAGCCGTAGCGGTGCCGGCAAGGGCGCAGGGCCCGCGGCTGTCTCCGAGGCAGCGGGATTCCCGCTTGCGCGCGCCTGCGGGGCGGCAGGTTCTGGAGGCGCTGAGTCTGGGGCTGGTCGGAGACACCCACGTGCTGCTGACTCTCATCAGCGTAATGATCGCCTTCGCCAGAGTCGTGTCTATATAAACCACAAAAACCTAATCATTAGAAATCCCAGCCTCCAAAAACCACATTTTAGGTAAAAAAAAAAAACAACAAAAAAAAAAACCTGCCGCTTTTCCCCCGTGCTCCTTCGTCCTCTAGACCGCAACGTTTGGGGGATTCAAAGATCGCTCTTTTTTTAAACCCACACTGGGAAATAAATACACAAATAAATAGCCATTGAAGCATTTGAAAAATTTCATTTTATTTTATATCCCCCCCCCACCCCGGGAGCGGCTAGAAAGTGAAGACACTAGACTTAATAACAGATTGAGATTCATGGAAAACTGCAAACCCTCCACCCTCAGCAAGGGCTTCGCGACTTATTTTAATGACCAAACTGACAGTTTTCCAGTTCTTTAAAAAACTCATCCTTGTTCTCTAGGAATGACAAGAATGAATACGTAAGAAAAACGAAGTGTCCTGCCATCCACATGAGTTACTAAAAACTATTTTGACAAGTCCCCTCCCCACCCCTCATGCACACCTCGGGGTCCCCCTCCCCATTTTTTGGTGTCACCTAAGGCAAAAAGTCCCGAATCCTGCAAAATCTCTTTTCTCCCGGAGCCACTGCGCAGGGTGGGGTGGGTGGGGGAGGGCGACGCGCCGAGAAGTCAGCAGGGACGCGCGAGAATTTTCCTTCCTCCTCTCCTGTAGCTGCGGCAAAAGCCACCGACAGCGGATCAGCCGGCAGCGGCCAGCCTCGCCCGCCCCGCAGGGCTTCTGTCCCGCGCTCTGGGGACTCGGTCCTGGGAGCGGGACTGCCCGGTGCCCGAAGCGCGGCGCAGTGCAGCGCGCGGCTCCTCCTCGCGGCCGGCGGGCGGCGGCAGCGGGCGACTCGCGGACCGGGGACGCGGCGCCTGGAGACCCCTGCGCCCGGCTGCGGGGACTCACCTCCGGGCCCTCGTCGCAAGAGGGACGCGGGGGTTCCGCGGAGAGCAAGAGGGAGCGCGCAGAGAGCGCGCGGAGCGCGGCCGGGCGGAAGGAGCCGCGCCGGCAGGAGGCGGAGGAGGAGGAGGAGCAGCAGCAGGACACGGCGCGCGGGGCCTCGCCGGCCGCGGGTGGACTCGGAGCCCGCTCTACGTCTCGCTCGTCCGGCAGGGAGCCCTGCACCCCGCATGCGGTGCCCGAGGACCCGGCCTGCCCACCCCGCGCCGCCTTCCGCGCTCTCCGAGTCCCCGCGGCGTCCGCCCCGCGCCGCCTGCTGACTCCGCCCGCCGCCGGCTCGTCGGACTTGACTCCTCACCTCTGCGCCCCATCACCTCGTCCCCTGCCTCCCCCTCGATTTCCTCCTCCTCGCCCCCCGCTTCCACCCTCCCGCCCCTCCCCCGGCCACCGCGCTAACTCGGGGCTGTGATGCGTGTTCCCGTAGATCCGAGCACCAGCCGGCGCTTCAGCCCCCCCTCCAGCAGCCTGCAGCCCGGCAAGATGAGCGACGTGAGCCCCGCGGTGGCCGCGCAGCAGCAGCAACAGCAGCAACAGCAGCAGCAGCAGCAGCAGCAACAGCAGCAGGAGGCGGCGGCGGCCACAGTGCCCCGGTTGCGGCCGCCGCACGACAACCGCACCATGGTGGAGATCATCGCCGACCACCCAGCCGAGCTCGTGCGCACCGACAGCCCCAACTTCCTGTGCTCCGTGCTGCCCTCGCACTGGCGCTGCAACAAAACCCTGCCGGTGGCCTTCAAGGTGAGAGGCTGCGGCCGCCCCCGCCCCCGTCCCCTGCCCGCCTCTCCTTGCGCGCCCGGCCCGCGTCCTCCGGGTCTCCGCTGGGTGTCACCTGTGCCCGACCCCGGTCCCTTGTCCCCGGACCCCAGGCGCCCATGGTCCCCGGCGGCTGCTCCCCGCCCCCTTCCCGACTAGTGTCCCGCACTCTGATCAATATCCCGCACCTCAGTGCGCGCGCCGCCACCCCCGGATCCCCTCCCTACCCGCGTGAGCCCTGCCGCTGAGGACCCTCCCGGGCTTGGGCCGGCGTTCGCGGGGTGCTGGGGTGCTGAGGCACAGAGTCCTCGGTAGGGTCCCGGGCAGACCGAGCCACACCAGGCCGGGACGAGATCGCCTTCGCCCGGGGAAGGCGGGGCGCCCGGGTCCCAGGCTCTGACCCGGATGCCAGGATACCAGGATGCCAGGATGCCGGGGTGTCAGGATGCCTGGGTGTGGGAGTCTAGAGCAGCTTCGACTCCTCTGGCTTGAACGCCGAGGTAAAAAGTCGCAGCAGTGCTCTGTCGTTAGTTTTAGGGGGTCCCCCAAGGCTAGGGGGTGGGACCCGTTAGCTCCCCGCGGCAGCACGGCGGAGTGAGGGTGCGTGGTCCATTCGGCCCATGATGCGGCCGGGTCCCCCGGGGCTGCCTTCGCCTGGGGGTGATGCGGAGCCCCTGCTGTCCACACTCGCGCGACTGAACTTCGGGGATGCAGGGGCGGTGTGCCAGGCGGGGCAGCGGGCGCGCTCTGGAAAAGACGCCCCCGAGCTCCGCTGGGTCGGTGGGTGGGTGCGCGCACTGGTCCCCTGGCTCAGGGGTCTGCGGAGAGCGTGGTGAACAGGGCTTGGGGGAGGAAAAAGGACTAGAGAGGAACTGTGCCAATGCCTCCGTGGGACCTCGGGGCTGCCCTCCCACGGGCCCCTGGCAATGCCCAGTGGTGGATCGCCTTACACCCCCACGCACCACTTTGGGTTCCGGGTGTGGGAGAGGGGAAAAAAGAGGAGTCTGGGTCAATTAGAGCCAGTTATCTGGCTAGGTCTGTATCAGAACAGAAATCTGAATGTATTGTTATGGAAGGGGATGCTGCGTTCCCGGACAAGTTTCATTTTGCAGCTGGCTCCAGAAATGGTCTTTTTTTTTTTTGTCGTTTTTTGTTTTTTAAACTGTCACGTCTCTCCAGCGCACTCATTCTCTACGTTAACGCTTTCTTCCTTGAAATATGGGAAAGTCAGAATATGTGTGCATTGTAGAAAGTTAAAGTTCCATGAAAGAGTTATGTTTTAAGATGCTCTTTTTGTTCAGAGACCCAGAATTTTCTAATTAGCCTTATGGGATGGAGGAAATTTGTTAACGCCCCCCCCATACTCCCAAAGCAAACCCCAAACCCCAAACCATTAATGAGAACAGCAAAAAGTACAAACGAGTAGATATTTTGTCTGTACAATGCCACACGTGAAAATATATGGGCATGTAAGGATAGGTGCTTACCTTTGAAAAGTGTTACTTGTTTGATATTCTGTGTACTGCTAGACACGTTTAACGTGTACCTGTCTGGAACAATTCTTTTGCATTAACAATGCTGAATTGACTTTGAGCATGAGAGTTCTAGGTAGAAAGAATGTTTTTGGCACAAAGACAAAGTGCTGTTTAGTTTGAGCTATTTGGTTTGGTTGTTATCTAGGTTTTCTCACTACCATCCTTTTAAAGTTGTTTTGAAAATAAACTTTTTTCTTTGCTATTAATCATCCGTACTAATTACACAGGGGACGTTTTTGTTATTTCATCCGGAAGACAGACCATAGATGACACAAAACCATACTACATCGAATAATTTATATTAATAGAAAAATCAATCGAGTTTACCTAAAAATCGACTCTCAATGTTTTACCATTTCCATACCCGCGTTTAGTAACAATTCACAAAGGAGGCTGATGGTGGAGAGTCACTCAAAATAGAAGTTTTGTCTTTCTGCTTAAAACAGTGTACAGATATTTAGATATTCAGATTTTGAGGACTATTTTTATCATTTTCCCTTGAATGATGTAAAGAAACCTTTTTTTAAAAAAAAAACCTTCCTTTTGGAATAAAAGCCTGAGAGCAGTAGACTTTCTACACTCTTGCAACATAATCAAATACATCTGCAATGGAGAAATACTATGAAGAAGTCTCTGTTTTAAAAGTGGTGACAGCAATTTGGCTATCATATTCAGAGCTATGTACAGAATAAATTATAGTGTTGTTAGGTGGATAGCAGATAGGTATATGCAGTTTAAAACACACAGAGAACTTAATTGTCAAGAAGTCTGGTATTCGAATCAATACAGTATTTATTGAGTCCATATTTTATGTCTGTGACACTGAACTGGGCACTGCAAAGAATCAGAACTGAATTCAGTAGAGTGTTTTGATATAAAGATTTAAAATAGTACTTCAACATGATAGTGACAGTGTATTCCGTTAAGAAATAAGGAATGTTTAGTATTGTTCATGTGACCTTGTTTTGGGATTATATAAAAATAGCTTATACTTCAACATGTAAAAATGCAAAAACAACAAATATGCTTTGTATAAAGTTGTTTATTAGCGTTGTATCTTTAACAGAGTTTTGCAGTTTTGAAATGTTCAGTCCCCCCAGGTGTCAAGGAAATGGAAATAAATATTTTTAACATTTCTTTCAGGTGTACTTCACAGAGAGCTTAAAATAGTTAAAGCATACTATTAGGGGATTCCAGGCCCTTTCTGTCCCAGGTAATGCTTGTGACAAAGAAGTAGTTTGCAACTTCAGCTCATTAACTATGGTCAGGTAGAAATAGTGGAGAGAATGTGTCAACCTTGCATCCAGTAGCATCCTTTAGCAGGCGTCTGTCAGCATTTCCAGTGGAGTCTGGTGTTCAGGGTTTATAACTAAGTTGTTGTAAATAGCTTCAAGCTGAAACACTATGCAGAAAATTTAAGTCCAGATGTATATTTTAAAACTAAAAGTAATGCAAGCCTATTGCACTGTTTTAAGTTAGAGAACACTGGACTATATATATTTACCAGTTTCATATGTTTTTCTCGTAACGTTAAAGAAAGAAAACATATTTTTAGATATATGATCTAGTACTCATAGTTAATTTTGTGTCTTTAATAATACCCTTCAGTATTATGAAAAGAGTTTCAAAATGACGGAGTAATTTCTATATGAAAATAATTTTTGACATCATTGGCCATTTTTCTCTCTTCAAAAGCAAGACACTAGTGAGTTGTATTTTTTCTACATATTTAATGATCAAATTTTAAAATCTAACTACACCTAACTACACTGTGGGAAATCTACACTGTGGGAAAATAAATTAAACCTCTCAATTCTTTCTAAGATTAATAGAAATTGGTATATAAATTATATAAATCAGAGTAGATTTCAGTTTGTATAAATACAGACACATTTTTCTATTATGTCTTTAAACATAACAAAGCTTAAAGTCAAATATTTTAGCATTGAATATAGAATTGGTAAATTAGAATAGATAATTTCAGATGGAGAGTATTTTTTAAAATTTTAGAAAATTTTTATTTGAGAAAAAGCATAGTATGTATCTTTCATTATTTTTCCTCCTATGGAGCTACTGTTTATAGCCTTTCAAAAATCCCAAAATATCTATTGTTAGATAATCCAAACCGTCTTGAGACATGGCACATAAATTGTTGGCTTAACTTGAAGGCATTTCCATCAAAATTTTTCTTTGGCATACATTTAAAAAATTTTTGAAATGATGTATTTTATTTATTTGTTCATTTTCTTTAGAGTTTCATTGACCTTTCCTAAATTTGAGGTTAAATTCTCAAAGTTAGCTGTAGTATTGAAATTTTTTTCATATTTACTTAAAAAGGGAATACAATTTTTGCTTTTTGCTAATTACTGATTTGCTTATTTGAATGACAAAGAAAGAGTTGATCAGATTTTATCTTGGAAAATAATTGCATTTTGATTATACTGCACATACAGTGTGCCAAGGAGAGTAATTGATTAGCTAAGACTGGACTCCTATCCCTGGAAATGTCATGGGCAATCTTAATTTCTAATACTCTAAGACCAAGGAAACAATTTTAAAGGTCTAAGTTAATTTTCCATTGTTCCTCTTTCAGAGTGATTCAGTTTTAGTCATAACGTGTCTCAGACAAAATTTCAATAGCTTTGCTGAAGTTAAAGACCTTTTTGCTTTATTTTGTACGAGCTGCGTATCATGTGATTTAAATGCTAGTTATAGTGAGGTGTGCTAAATAAGGGAACTTCTTTCTCAATTCTGAAATGTCAGAAGAGAAAATTACTTCTCCCTTTCCCATGAAGTTTCTTGAAGTGGTAGATTTTATATTTGAAGAATGCCTAGAAACATAAGTCTTACGGCTTCACCATGAATGATTTTTTGCATAGCAGTACTTTTGAATTGGATAGTGAGGGAAAAAATTTAATTCGAGCTTACTTCTAACTAAAAAGTGATTTTTGACTGCTCCTTACCCCTTAAAATGTTTTTCCACTGTTTGGGTTTGGTACAGATGAAATATGTGAAAATTTCTTGATTCTTTTGGTTTTCCTTTAGATAAACACAGTTGAGAATCTCTAAGGGAAACTTTTTAGTTTCAGAGATCTACTTAAAAAAACCTCTCAGACATATAATTATATGTCTGATTAATATAAAGTCATATACAGTATACACCCTTCTCTGCACATACATGGTTTCCCCCTCTCAGAAAAACATTGGGCAGTCTGATTTGGTAGAAGGAATAGCAGAAAAAACAGTATTTTTAGCCATTCAATTCGAGTTTAGTCATAACAGGAAAGGTTGCCACTACATTGTTTGTATTTTTTTCAGGCCAAGTTTTAGGCCCCAGGGATGACTTGTATAATTTGGGATTATCTATTTGTTCTGTTAAATATGATATGTAAAACATACCAATATTTAATATGGTCATTATTATGCTGCTTAAGCAAAGTAAAATGGATTTATGTATTTCACTCTTAGGATTTTGTCTTTCACATTTTCCCATATTGAATCAATTTTCCTTTTCTTTAAAAAAATCTATTATGTTAAAAATATGCAGTAAAATAATAATGTCCCACAGCTCTTGAAAACTCTTATATTGGGGCAGATTTCTTTCTTTCTTTATTTTTTTTCTGAAATTTAGTCTGCCTTAAGTGAAACCTACCAGCAGACATCCCTTGTCTCTCAACAACTCCAAAGAACATCTCAGGACACGAACTAAGGAATTACATATTCAGCTGAACCCTTAGAGGATGCTTATAAGTAAAAGCCTATGTTTAACAGACTTGCAACAGAAGTTACCCTCTTCCTCTTACAAAAAGCAGAGCATTATAATTACACTCTATGCTTATCTAGTATCTTCTGCATTTTACAGACTTTTAAAAATTATTTCCAACTTATACTGGAAAACTATGTTTCAACTTACTTGTGGGAAATAGTAAATATGTAACAAAAGTAGGGAGGAAAGGTGGACCCTCTTGAGTTTTAGTGCATTTATTTTCTTCTCAACAGTACAACCTTTCTCCTGTCTTTATTAACACTTTCTTTGACCTAGAAAGTAAAGCAGGGGTTAAAACACACTATGCTAAGTGTACAGAATATCTAACATCCAGGCAAATACTAACAAACATGGGCAGTTATTTTAGTATTTCAAAATGTGTACTTTTCTGGCATCCAGGATTGGAAATACGTGTCGCTTCCTTCATAAGTGTAGCACTCACTGTGTTCCCTGTGTCCCTTGGGGGCACTAGATCAGGTATGCAGGGAGGAAGTCTTGCTCTCAGAGGAGTTACTCTTGATCTGGAAGACCTCTCAGATCGAGAATAATTATACACCCCAGAGAACTAGTTGTCACCATGATGCCCTCTCCTCTGAAATGGAGAAAGTTGCCAGAAATCTAGTCTAGAGCCAGGGCACACTGCTGTTGGCAAGGGAGGCTGACTCAACCTTTAACCTGTTCTCTTTCGGTTTTAGCTGGTAGCCCCACAGGCCCCTGGCTGTGGAAAGTGATGCTTTTTATGAAGTTATTTATTTATTTATTTATTTATTTTTGTTTTTTTTTAAGACAGGGTGTCGTTATGTAGTTCAAGCTGGCCTTGAACTCACTTTGTAGCCCAGGCTGGCCTTGAACTTACAACGATCCTCCTGCCTCAGCCTCCAGTGCTGGAATTGCAGGCGTGCACCGCCACGCTCGACTATTTATTTTTAAAATATTTACCAAAACCTTACCATGTGCTGGACACTCTTTTGGCTGCAGGGCATCTAGTAGTGAGCAAGACAGATGAGCTGAAGGCCCCTTCCTTCCTGTGGTTCATATCATTTCCACAGGAACATAAACCGGACTTCCAGGACTGAGTCCCTGGGCTTTGGACTAGCATCTCGAAAGGAGTAGATTGATCATTAATAAACAGGCATGGAAATGGTCATCACTTGGCTACAGTAGGAAGCTGGGAAAGAGAATGCTGTAGATTCAGGAAAGCTTTACAAATAATGGCTACCTAAAATATAAGTATAATGGTATCTGTTTTTATCACACCATAAGAACTCTTGAATGAGAGTATGTACCCAGTATACTGGGAACAGGGAATTAAATGCTTAGGTTTGTCTCCTGGAAATCTTGACAAAGGGGAGAGTAGCACTAGATGTAGAAAAAGATTGGTGGGATGTTTGCTAGATAGGCCAGCACACAGTGAGTATCACTGTCTGGGTCATGGGCTATGTTAGTGGGAGTCTTTGCACTGTTACCATGAGGGCATCTGGAAGCTCATCTTAGGAGAGGTGGAAATAATCTGAATAGGATCCTGGAGGTGAGGTGAGAGAAAGGATTGTCAGCAGGGGGCAAGATCTTGGTCTTGTGCATTAAGCACAGTATTTTATATACGACAGTGAAGGGTCCACACTGCTAGCATTCCCTTACCAGGCTCCAGGTGATTCAGAAGTGCATGCTTGCAAATTAGCTGACCCAGGGTAAGCTGCAATCTCTAGACTTGGAGCAGAGAAAACATTTGTCAGCCTCCAAGACTGATTATTCTGGATCTTCACTTGCCTGAGTTAATGAGCTTTGATTCACTGTTGAAGGGAGCAAATGTTTCATTCCAAGATGACAGATGGATTAAGACACATTTGCATTGTGGCTAAGGGTATATACTTTTTGTCTTTTCAACTCATTTGTCATTGATCATTTTTGGTCTGGTGTATTGTATATCTTTATTCTACCCCAGACTTCAAGTGTATTAATGACTTTAAATATCTCACTGGGTCCCACTGCAGAGTGGGCATTCGGTAAATGTCATTAAAAACTGAATATAGAGCCTAAAGTAAAGAGATGAAATGTAGGCCCTAACATCACTGCATCCGGGGCTCTGTGTTGAGAACTCCCTGGAGCTGACCAGGCTTTCTGTTCTTTAGCCCTAGATCTGGGTGAGACCGCCTCTCAGGGTTCTCCAGGCTGTAGACAGGAAACACTTTCATGTGTATGATGCAGTTTGCAGCCAGGGCATCTACCTTCCTTCTGAGGCATAATTCTTGTGGACAGCCCTACATGGGAATTTAATAAAAATGTACACATATCCTGCAAAGATTCCAACAACTAATGAAGGAAATTTCTGCCTGCCTTTAAAATGGGTGGGCCCCCAAACCCTGGTCTGTTTGAAGTGGCATGTAACCCCTTATACAGACGCTTTGTTCCTGTCTGCCATTGCTGGCCCAGGGCACCAAGTCCTGATAAGACACGTCATTTACAATGAGAATATATTCTCAGTTTTTAAGTTTTTCTGATGGGCAATTATTGCTGCTGTGTTTCCTGTTTTATGTAGGTGGTAGCCCTCGGAGAAGTACCAGATGGGACTGTGGTTACTGTCATGGCGGGTAATGATGAAAATTATTCTGCTGAGCTCCGAAATGCCTCTGCTGTCATGAAAAACCAAGTAGCAAGGTTCAACGATCTGAGATTTGTGGGCCGGAGTGGACGAGGTAGGTCTCTGATTTTTAATACTGATAATGGAATAAACACATTAAGATCCTCTGATGAAATGTGGACTCATCTGTATACAAATCAGCACCTTCTTTTACTGAATAGACTTACTGTAAGATTTTGTTTAAGTGCCTCCAGACACAGATGAGTGTTTGCCTCAGCACCCAGGCCTTTTTCATTTGTTTTATGATATTGCAAATTCAAACAATGTTTTCAGAAGAACTGGCTCCTACCGTCACTGGGTACAAGGGAAGGTAGACAGAAGAATGGTTCGGGGATCAGGTTTTGAATTATGAGGAATCACATAGCTGAGTAAATTGAGTGGCAAAGGGGAAAGAAAAATGTATTCATTGGACAATTTTCTGATGATAGCAGTATTGTTCTATATTGAAACAAGGACAGCTAACATGATACTCTTCATTTATCACATGTATTTCTAAATGAGTTAATTCTCTTAATAAGAAACTATTAAAAATTAAGTTTTTTTTCATACAGGAGCCTTTTCATTTGAATAAATGAATAACATATTACTTACGTTAGAACAGCAATGTAAAGTTGCCTAGACAAATAAATGATCAGGACTCCAATAGTTCCACACTGTTTAAGGATTTTTACCATCTGATTCCATCTGCTAATATTAGTAGTCTTTAAAAGGAACATAAAACAGGAAGTAATCCTTTTTTGGATTTTCACAGCTGTTTCATAAATAGGGTTAATGTTTTTAAAAGTCTCTAAGGAGACTAATGTTTTGGTTTGTATTTAGTTATTCTACAAAGAGACTTCTACTAATCATTCACCTATTAAAAGTGTTATTTTAATTCATTAATTTATTGAATCTGATATTTCCATTTGAAGAATTTCAAGAAGAAGAGAAAAATAGTCCCTGTGGTACTGGGATGAAATAAAAATTATCAAGCCTGTGGATTCCCTGCAGCCCAGGTTGGAGTTAGCAATTGAGAAGCACCAATTTTTAAGCCATGTCTAATAGTTGCCCTTTAGTTTGGATCAGATGTCAAATTATTACCATTGTGAAAACTTGATAAGGGAAATTCAAGCAAGGCTGTTTCCGATGAGTAGTTTTAGTTTACTTTCTAGGAACAGGGCCAAGAGGTTTACTTTTTAACTTAAGAAAAAAATGATGCATGCTAATGAATACTGTCACTGAACTAAATGGCTTATCTCTGCATCAAGTTTAGTTTATTTTCATTAACAATAAAGAAGATGCATCCTATACTGATTAGTCTTGGAAAATGTGTGTGTAATCATTTTCTCTCTCTGTTATTAGTTATTGATACAGGTTCCCAATACAATTAAAGTTTCTCTTTTTTTCTAGTGAGAATCAAAAAAAAGTGAACATAATTTATTTACCTCTGTGCTTTAAATTGCATTTTATTATGCAATATGACTTTATTTTTTAATTAGAATAATGAATTTTAGGATTTAAAGGATGGGATGTAATACTTAATTTTGTTTTACACATCCAAGTCAATATTTCCATTTATTTATGCTTTTGCATTATATAGATGCTGCATAACTTTTTTTCTGATCAATTTGAGTAGGAACTATGGCAAAGTGATAGTGTACTTTGTAAACCCTCAACATATTTATTTAAGAAACTTCAAAGAGAAACTAAGGGTGTGCACTGTTTTACTATATTGGCTTTCTGAGTTTTGGCTGGTTTCCCAAATAGCAATTTTTATATTTAAAAAAAAAAAGACAGACTTAACTGCTTGCAGACTTTTCACGCATGGAAGATGAAGAAAGCTTCTTTTGATGAAGTGTAATTATGTCCAAACAGAGCTGACCCCCTCCCCCTATATTTCTTATGATCTTAACTGAAGAAAGTAGGATTTTTCCTTTGAAGCAGCCGGGACTTGGTGGAGGATCTGAAATGCTACAGTCTGCTGCCAGAGGCAGGATGGAGAAATTGGTCCAGACTTGTCTTTGAGACTTAGATGGGGGTGCAGGGGGGAGCTGGTGGAGAGAGAGAGAAATTGATTTATCACTAATAATAGATTTTTATATCACTACAGTAACATTGTATGAAAGGAAACAGAAATACCGAACTAAAATGGAGAGAAAAAGGACCAAGAATGCTGATAAGATAGCACTCTGGAAAAAAAGTGGGTCAGTTTTTCAGTGGCAGGAAACCATTTAACCTGCCTCTGTACCCTTTGTACCTGA
Organism: Cuniculus paca; assembly: GCA_004365215.1. Lineage (NCBI taxonomy): Eukaryota > Metazoa > Chordata > Mammalia > Rodentia > Cuniculidae > Cuniculus > Cuniculus paca. The sequence continues at coordinate 2,147 of RJWT010017151.1, read as the reverse complement.
CCTCCTTTTATAACAGCTTTTTTCCAGCTTCCTCTTTAATTTTCACACTTCTCCATTTCTCTTGTTTTAGTCTTATCAGCATGTTGCTACCATTTTTAATTTTTTTCTTAGGTTTACAAACTTTTTGTTTTCAGTAGTGTTAGGAAATAATAATAAAAAAGAAACACCAAGCTCCACAGATGTTACATGTCCTTTTTTTTTTTTTTTCTTTTCTCTTGTGGAAACATAAGCTGTCAGAAATTGAAAAACGGTCTTCAGTTTATAAAGGAGTCCTGTCACTACTTACTTGGGCTTTATGGGTCGTCTTATGACCACAAATTTTAAAAATGCTTGGGATGAAAGTAGAGCATCAATGAAACTTGCATTAAGTTAGGAGTGGCTTATGGGTTTTAATTGTCTTTTCCTTTTTCCCTCCTTTGTATTTTAAACAGAAGTGTTCAAAGTGACTTTGGCCCTTAATTTTTTTTCCTGGTGTGCTTCCTCTCTTTTGACATCAAGCATGCTGCTTTTAATTTATGAGCATTTTTAAGCATCTACAGTGTACAGAGTGTGTTATTTTCTCAGTGTGGGATACGATCCAGCTTACAGCCTTACCTCGCCTGACATTCCTGGCAGGCCCTCAGGCTAGGTTGGAATTGTTTATCAGTGACAGGTCTCTGTGTTTACCTTAACTATATGGCTTGAGGTCATAGTATAGAACTACTTCTTAGATGGAGTTACAGTTAGTTATCCCAAAGGAAGAGCCTGCTTTTTTATCACTCTTGGAAAGTGATAAAAAATGGGATTCAGGAAAAAATTTTTGTTTGTCAATTTAAGGGAATCATGAATGCCCACATACACACTTGATTCAGGAAATGCATTGTTCTAAGATGAAGAAACAGTGACCGATTTGGGTCATAGCTTGTGAAGTTTTTCGTTGACATTAGATACATGTTTCTTCTGAAGGGGCAATCGGGAATGGAAGGAACCTCCTCAGTTTTTGCTTTAGTTGTTAAAGTACATCTTGATCCTGAGGATTTGATTTTGGAAGACCACAGATACACTTAAATGTTTCCTCCCCCAAACCCACCTCTTCTCAAAAGAAGCTTTTAATGGAAAACTGGTTCTGCTATGAACATTTAGATGCTTTGTATGTGAAGGGTGAATTTGCTATTTGGCTTTTGTTTCTACATGAAGTATTTCCCTGAAATTTGGGGAAGCATGGACGACTTTTAATATTCTAAATAAATTGTGAAACTCTACAATAGAAATAGCCTGAAAACCAGTTTAGATAAATTAATGTGCAGTATCTCTAGCAGGTTATTTAGAGATGTTAACGATAATGAGAAATATACAACCTTAATTATGATTAGTGCCATTGATGATGACTATCTTCCAACCACAGCCATTGGAGCCATGGTTAGAATTCAGTCCTTGGTCCATGGACCACTGATCTGATCCAGAAGGGCACTGTGTAATGTTCTAGTGTAAAATAGCTTTCAACCTAATGGTACAGCTGTTACTCCTCCGTATCTTTCCACTATTTTGAGGTCTTAATCTGGACCCAGTGGCTTCCTATTCATGTTTCTAATCTCTATTTATGTAGACTTTCAGTTTTCTATGACTAATTTAGATTGCTGGCTGTCTTTATTTAAATCTGCATAACATCTAATATACGTTGGAAGACATATGGTACAAAATGGCATTTTTAAAGATAGATGCTTTTATTATCCTGGCTAAGATGTTTCATTAATCCATTTATATTTACTGTTTCTTGGGCACAGAGAGCTAACTGATATACAGCTAGAAATAATTTACCTTTTTGCTTGTTTGTATTCTCTGGCAAAGTAACAGAACTTCTAAAAAAGCATTAATTTTAAGATCAGAAAGGCTTAGGTGCAGATCCGTTTTCCCCATTTATTAATTCTGTGAACCTGGGTAAATTACTAAGCCTCTTTGGGCTTTGGCTTCCTCTTTTGTGAAATAGGGGTTGATGAATCTAACTGGAGAAAATTAAATGAGATAATGTGTAGGAAGTAGCTGGATAATAATGGATTCCTAGTCAGCATTCATTTTTCCCAATTCTTCCTTGTCTCCCACTTCTGTCTTTTTTTTACCTTCCCAACCCCTTCTCCCCTACTATGGAAAAGTACAGCCAAGAAGACTCA
>RJWT010017150.1:0-19485 GCA_004365215.1 Cuniculus paca | reverse complement strand
TTTCACATCCTCAGTTGTTTGGTCACTAAAAATGACCATTAAGCAAGAGATGGATGGCCTGCTGTGCTCAGTTTCACAGCGGACATGGAGACAGGACACCCACTGGCAAGTTCTGCTGGAGAAGGTGTAAGAAAGGGACATGGGGGGGAGACAGGTATGGAAAATAAGAGAAATGAAGAAACACAATTTTTTTGCAAAGACTTTCCTGCTGTCTTACCTTGGTGGCTACAATTATTTACTGCTCAAACTCAAAGGGAGTTTGAGAGTGCAAGGTATGCTAGGTTTGTCCCCACCAAAACCCATGTCAAGACTTGAATCCCAATGAAATATTATTAAGCAGTAGTGGGGCCTTTAAGAGTTGATTAGATCTCAGCAACAGTCAACAGAGTTGGGTCTCAATTTCTATGGAGAAAGAATTGTTAGAGTTAATGTGGTACCTTTCTGCGCACATTTATGTTTTGTTACGTAGCAGCACAAGGCCCCCACCAGAAGCCAACCAGATATGGTTGCCCCATCCTGAACTTCCCAACTTCTAGAACCATGAACCAAAATAAAGCTCTTTTATTTATAACTTACCTACTCATAAGTATTTTGTTATAGCAATACAAAATGGACTAAGACAGGGCCCAGCACAGCCATTTATCAAATGATAAAACAGAACTGGCAATGAAAGGTATGGTGACCTAGAGTTTGACTTGAGGCTAGAATCTAGTCACCACTTCATGTCTCTGAAACAAGAGTGTAGATGTCAAGATGAATCTCCACCCAGTCACGTCCCTTACTTCCGGTCTTTAAACTCCATTCCATCTAGTACAGGTATACAGTTCTCTTTCTGATCTCCTGGTCCCTTAGTCACCACTGTGTTGTGCCCTTCTACGGAGCCTCATATTCTGAAGATTTATATCCAGTCTGACCTAAGGATTCCCGCATATGAGCAGCACTGTAGCACTGAAGTCTGACAGCACAAAGAAAAAGCCACCGGAGGAGCCAGATGCTGCCCACTCCATGCCCATGAGGTTCTGTGTGGCAGGCAATGTCATCACCTGCAGGGTTCCCGCCCTCCTCAGACTTATCTTCTCGCCCTTAATTCAGTGGTACCTCAGTTTATGAACTTAATGTGTTCCACGATTTTGGGTAAGATTACCATGTTTGAGTTTGTGTGGGAAAGACGGCCACAGTTGTGTTTGTTACCTGATGTAGAGTTTACAAGCAAAACTGTCAAATGCTTTTGTTTGCAAAACCAAAGAGTTCATGAACTGAGGTGCCACCATGCAAGGACTACTGAGTGTGAGATTTAATAGTTACTATTAATTTGTGTTATTTGGATTAAGACTTCAACAACTCTTAATTGTAATATAATCAATTCCATTTTTATGGTTTCCTCATTTTATAGTAAAGACTCAAAAAAGGGCTAAAATCACTTCATCTCATGTAGGCTACACATCTCAGGGTAGCAGTAGACTTTCTAGGACCTAAATGCACACAATACACATGGAAAACCAGGCCCTGTGTGTCTAGGCTTATGCCATTTCAACAGAGCAAAACAGATTCTCAGGGAGGCAAAAAACAAAACCACACACACACACGGAGAAAACAAAAAGGAACCCAACTATGCCTCTTTAAAAAATTCAATGTCTTGATAAAATGCTATAAAGAAATAAAATCAGTTTCTTATTCTAAAGGGAATTTTAAGGACAAACAACTTGAATTTTTGATGTATGGATTCAATAAATTCATTTCATTCCTCAGGAAGGACTAAAGTCCATTACTTACAGAATCACATTAGAACACAAGAAAGAGCAAGGAGATAAAATGGGGGTAGCTTTGTGTTTTGTGTATTTAGCATTCTGTGTTTTTGTTGTTTTTTTTTTCATTAGCTTACCTAGTTTAAACAGTTCCTTTACAGAAATATAGACACATACATCATTTTTTTATTTTTTCTTTTTGTAAGATCAAACTCTGGGCAGTCTATAGTGGGCTACATCCTCAACCTTTTTTGTTGTTTTCTTTTCTTTTCTCTTTATTGAGGTAGGGTCTTGCCAAGTTGCCCAGGTAAGACTCAAATTTATACCCAGTTTAAGCATATACAACTTTTAAAATCATGCCAGCAAAAACTCCAAAGTGACTACTACACATTCTCTTCTTTGATACACTTTGAAGAATTTCAGTTACTAGATTTGGTTAGCCATGTCCAGTACACCCAGCCAAAGGTCAAGAAGGCCAACTTCTTTTTTCAGGTGAAATTAGTTAATGTGTGCCCTAGCAATCTTGAAAGTCTCTGTCATCAGTGATTTAAGCCCAATCTACCTTTTGCTCTCCAAAAGGCACTTCAGAGAAACCAGGACTTCTTTGCAAAACATCGTCTGAATTAGCACTCAGTAGGACTAACCTCTCAGTCCTACAAACCTTATCAGTACAGATCATAAAGTGGACTGATGAACCACATTTGTTGAACTAGTCTCTGAGTCACACACATATCACAGAGAACACCCTGATCTCTCTTCTGATTCTTGGTGTAAGGAGTCATATATTCTTCCAGTCTTCATTGAAATTCTTTCCTTAACTGATTCTCCAATTAATGCTCAACTCTTCAACTCTTGGAAACCTTCACCAGTATAAAAGACTTGAAGGAGAGATCTGAGTCTTTGTGAAGATTCTACAACACAGCTGTGAACAAAGACGTGGCCACTTGGCAGTTCCTCCACAGCAGGTGACCCAGGGCCTGGGAACTAGGGTGTAAGCACGTTAGAGGGGCAATGACTCATGGGCAGACCATCTGCAGGGGACATGGGCTATGACAGAAGGCTCTCTCATAGGGACCCATTGGGAGGTGGCATCTGCCAAAGGAACTGGCTGACAGCTGCGTGTCCCATTAAGTCTGGGTCTCCAGAGATCTTCATACTCTGACAAGGAGAAACAGCAGACACTCCAAAATATTGGCTCTAATGGAGAATACCTGGGTAACAAACAAAATGCCCAGGACATAAACTGACACCAGAGTTGTGAACACTGAGTGGTTTTAATGGCTTCTCAAAACCATGCCCTCTCACCAAGAAGAAGACAATAATGGAATTACCAGGTGACTGAGAAAAATGGGTACAGATGTCCTGTAGTAGCTTTCTCAACTCTTTTCATGAAATATACAATTTCAGAAGTTCTATAATAGAATGCGGTACCAACTTCTATGCCCTTCACTCTGTGCCTTCCGTGAACAGATTTTATAAGCATCAAGAAACAATAAAACAAATAGAAGCAAGATTTTTTTAAAGTCAAGAAATCTTTCAATGTGAATTATTTGTAGATCTGGTTGTTTTTTATTTTCACCCACTGCTGGCAAAGAACCCAAATCAAGATTGTCACAGGAGAACTACCTTTAAGAATTGTGAAGATCTTTGCCCTGGAAAAATTTCAAAATGTGCCAGATTTCAAATTATTAATGTTTCAGTCTTCCTTCAGGGGCTGGTTAAGGGAAAGTCAGTCCCCCCTTGCTCACTCTCCAACGCCATTGTACATCCAAGCTGCAGCTTCCAGACCAGTTCCCAAGCTTCCTCTGGCTTAGCTCGACCCCTGCAAACACCAAATTCTGAGCACCAAAACCTCCTCCTACACAGCTCAGCTCCACCCCACCCTCCCACCATTCTCTTGAATAACCCTTGACCAGGGCTCCCTACACATGTTCTGTGGAACCGATATTCCCAGTACACACACTTCCCTAGAGCCCTAACCTTCTCCTTAAACAGTAGACAGGCTTCACTTTCAGTTCATGACCTCACACCTTAGAACTCCTACTCCATTCACAGCTCCCCTTCCTACTCCTCACAACTATTTCATACTGCCTCCCTCCTCAACTCCCATGGATCCCTTCAAAACGCCACCAACATCTCTCACAGGCACTGAGGAAAGCAAAGCCTGAAAATCTGCTCAACTACCATGACAAGAAGCCATTGTGTCAACATCAAGGATAACAGAAAGAAGCATTTAAAAAAATAAAATGAATGCACCCTGAGACCATAAAATGAAGGGAAGTAAATCAGACACACAGTTTAAATGTCGCATGATTTCTCTTACAGGAGAAACTCAATATATAAAGAGAATCAAAAACAGACAAAAGGAAAAAGGAGAGAGGAAAAAAGTTATTCTAATCCAGCATGAACAATGTATCTAAAAATGTACCTGGATTTAGTATAATCATATTATATGTTTTATATGTTTTTGGCCAATTAGTCTGATTGTTAATCTATATGTATGACAATTACTTTCATAAGAATTTACAAATAATTGAATCTGATGCTAGTAAAATAAAAGGGGGGTACAGGGAAGGGGAAAAATAACTGAAATTCTGCTCATGCACCAATTCCCTACAATGAATGTAATCATTATGCACTGGAAACATGTACTAATAAAAATGTTTTTATTATTTTTATTTATTTATTTATTTTTGTCTTTTTGAGACAAGGTCTCGCTATGCAGTTCAGGTCGACCTGGGCTCACTTTGTAGCCCAGGCTGGTCTCGAACTTGCAATGATCCTTCTCCCTCAGCCTCCCGGGTGCTGGGATTACAGAAGTGAGCCACCACTCCTGGCTATAAAAATATTTTTAAAAAGGGAAAAAATCCAGAGGTTTTGCGGATAGTAATTATCAATGTACAGTGAGGCCAACAGGTTGAGAAGAGGACACAAAGTGTTGTTTATATATTAACTCCAGAGTTAATTAATGGCAAGTGAGAACTGAGAAAGACAGGGAACAGGTAATAGATATCAATAAATATGTACTGAACACTTAGAGTATAAACAAAGGGAACCCAATGAGAAAAACATCAATATGGCTCCTCACTCACTGACGCCACAGTTTATTAGGGAAAATAAAGCATGCCAAGTTGTAATGGGGGAGATACAGGGTGCAGGGACCGTGCCCAGCAGGAATATATAATCCTGGCAAGCACATGGTTGGGGAGGGAGAAATTACAAAGAAGTGTGTATAAGGATCAAAGTAAACAAGTAATGGACTGGGAACAAGATGACTTCAAAGAAGTTAAATCCAAGGAAATGATAAATTACAAGGGAAAAATAAAACGGAATTAGCAGGAAGATATTCTATTTATAATGCTGGAGAATTGGAATCAACTCAAACATTCAACAATAGGCAAATGATAATACACAATGAAATAGTTAAAATGAAAATAAGATGACATCCATTTATGGAAATAGGATATGAAATCATATTAAATGAGAAAAACAGAAATGGTGCACACTCACTGGGTTATGACTAATGAAAATTTGGGTTATTAACAATGATTTTAAAACAGATGCACCAAAGAAACAAGAATTTAATTTCTCAGTCAGGTTTGGTGGTGCATACCTATAATCCCAGCACTCAGAAGGCTGACTTGAAGTCCAGCCTAAACTGCACAGCAAGACCTTGTCTCAAAAGTAAAAAAGGAATCGAATGTCTCACATTTCCTTTCTTTTTCTCTCCTTGGTTGATGGTATCACCTTTCTTGCCCGATTTTTTTTAAGATTTCTTTTTTCTGTTGTAAAAGACTTACATATGAATGTGCCAGTCTAAAAGCGTTTTTTAAATCTTTTGGATATACTTAGAAATTTCTGCTTTTCAGCACAATGGAAAAAACAGCAACATTACCCCATGGAAAGATCAGTATCTTAGAATATGTGTCTTTTTCTTACAGTGAGTTGAACATTTGAAAAGAATCATATAAAATTATATATAGAGAGATAGATATATAACTATATATATAGTCATACATAACTATATATTAATAAACGAAAAAGTTCCAGCTATTCTGAAAAGTCTATCTGACATATAGGTCAATGACTTTTTAAAAAATACATAGTCTTTGATTCAGTAATTCCAATTCTTAGATATAGCCAGTGATAAGGTAGTAAATATTTAATAACCAGATATCCAGGGGGAGGGAGGTTCCTTGAATTTGTAAGGTTAAAAAAAAGGGGAAAGGCAATGTATTGACATCAGGGATAATGGAAAGGAACATTTAAAAAATAAATCTCTTATTTTGAGATAATTGTAAACTTATATACACTGTTTTAAGAAATACTACAGAAAGATTCCAGGAACTCCTTTTTACTCATTCTCCCCCATTGTAACATCTTGAAAATTCATGGTACAATATCACAACTAGGGTATTGACTTTGATACAGTCAAGGGAACGAACATTTCCATCACCCCAAGCATGTCCCAAATCACTTTCCTTTTGTTTTATTTATTTGTCACTTCCCTGTTAAAACCACATCCATGTCCTTCTTCCCTCACCCGCTTGTGTTCTGGCCACCATGCATCAGTTCTCCATTTCTACAACTGCATCACTGCAAGAATGTTGTATATAAATGATTTATATAGTCTCCAACCTCTTGGAATTGACTTCTTTTCCTAGTTGCCATAAATCTCTGGAGAGCTACCCAGGTTAGTATGTGTATCAATAGTTTGTTCCTCTTACTGTTGGTCCGTATGCCACATAAATGTACCTAACTGCTTCTGCATTTACCCTTTTCTCCTCCTTCCTCCTGTTACAATGGAGCAAGTATCACTCTAGTTAAACACAGATCTTTCACATGTGCTCAAGATCCCTGCCCAGTCCTCCAAATGTCCACGCTTACAACATGCTAAGATAGCTCTCTCAGACACTCATCCTTCCAGCTCTCACCCTATTTCTAGTCTCTTTCACAGCACAGTTTTTCAAAAGAGCTACCTAGGCTGTTCTCTATCAACATAAAAGCCATCTCTGATTCTTTAGTTACCATTTTCTCTTGACCCACTCCACTAACAGCTTCCACCTACACTGCATTACTCTCCCCAAGGTGATCCCTTGATAACACTGCCCAGTCCAATGACACTTACCCATCCTCACCTCAGGTGCAGCCATATAGTTTGCCACCCTGTTCTCCTCAAAAGGCCAGTTCTGTTCCTGTGACTCCACAGTCCTATTTGGCCTATCTACTTAGCATGTCTCATATGCATGTCAAACAGAATTCACATCCGATGGCTTTATTAAAAATCTATTCCTCCCCCAGTCTCCTTGACTTAGTCAGGGCCTTGCTCCTCCTGCCTCTGTGTAGTTGGACTCTGAGGACTGGACCAGCAGAAGTCTATTTCTTACAGCCTCCACACCAGCTACAACCTAGTGACTGGATCCCACCAGAAGAATATGAATGGAAATGTGTGTGCCTCCTCCAAGCTCCAGTTTTTAAGGAGTTAGAAGGTTTCTTTTTTTCTACACCTGCCAACTGCAAAAAGAGTAACTCAGGGCCACAAAGAGTCAACCAAGAACATGGTAGGAGTATAAAGAAAGTTGCCCAACCCAAAACATTTACTTTGAATTATTACATGAGTAAGAAATACAATAATATTGTGGTATGCATGGCTGTTCAACCTTTTGGCTTGAATGAATCACACTGAGTAAAGAGGAATCATTTTGGGCCGCATATAAGATGTATAATATAACCTCGGTTGCACAGGAAATAGTTCTAAGAATCAACAATCATATTGAATTAAAAGAAACAACCAACAGAATACAAAAACAAACTATAGAATGGGAAAAAAAATCACGAGCAAATCCTAGACAGGGGATTCATATCCAGAATATATATGAAATTTTTAAAAAATGAGATTCCCCCCAAAATGAAAGGCTCAATCAAAAAATGGGCAAAGGAAATAAATAGACACTTCACAGAAGAAGTACAAATGGCCAATACATGAAGAAATATTCAATATTACTGGCCAAGAGAAATTCAAATTAAAACAGAGATTCTATTTTACCCCAGAAAGAATGGCCACAATGAAGAAATCAAATAATAAGTGCTGGGAAGGGTATGGAGGAAAAAGAAACCCTTCGACACTGTTAATGGGAATGTAAATTAACACAACCAGTATAGAAATCAGTGTAGAGCTTCCTCAAAAATCTGAAATTAGAAATTCCATTTGACTCAGCTATTTCCCTTCTAGATATCATTCCGGCAGTGTTGCAGACATCAAATTACAGTGACACATGCATAAACGTGTTTAGAGCAGCACAATTCTTAATAGTGAAATCTTGTAAGCAGCCTATATGTCCATCAACAGATGACTGCGTAAAGTAGATGTGATATTTATACACAATGGAGTACTACTCTGCCATGAAGATAAACCTGAGACCTTTGTGGGAAAAGAGATGCACCTTGAGACCATCATGTTAAGTGAAATAAATCAAACACATAAGCTTAAATACTACATGGTTTCTCTTATATGAGAAACCCAAATTGTAAATACAGAGCAAAATAAAAGATATATCATAGAAAGTAGGGAGACAGAGCTTTCTCAAAGAGGCGGGGATCCAAAGATGGAGGGATGGGAAAGAGGAAGGAAAAAGGATGAAAAAGGAATTATGGTGTGTTACATCCATGGACCAACCCCACACAAGGAATATAAACATTCTGTAATAAACATATGTACTAATAAAATAAAAAATTTAAAAACATATAATTAGCTAATGTACTGTACACAAGGAACAACATTTTCTTTAATTTTTATAGTTTAACTTACTAATTTTTATGAAAAAAAAACCATAAGCCCAAGTTTAATAACAAGAAAGCTTTCATGTCTGCTTAATAATAAAAGCCAGTCTTCACAGGTACATGCAAGTGTAGGTTTGCTGAGACAGTACTGTCACCAGGTCACACAGCACATTCAACACATGATCCGTGCAGCTTTGAGATGCCTGTGTGTGACAGGCACTGGAGGCAGAGTTAACACTATGCCGTCTCCCCCACACAGCTTCCCTTTGTTTCCTACAGTCTGTGCTAGCACCCTGCACAACTGAGTCATAACAGTACCACTGAAAGCCAGGTCATAATGTTGTAAGTTTAGGGCTACATTACTAGCTTCCCAGGCTATGTGCCGCCTATGGGCCTTGGTCAGACTTGCCTGGGCGAATAAGTCATGAACACTTGCGGTTTGCTTGTCAAAAATGAAGAAAAGCAGAACATAGGAGAGTACAAGTTGTATTAAGATACAACATTAATGAAATACCACAGGTAACCATAAAGTAGTGATACTTTATGTAAATGTGCTTTAATCTGAGTGTTTTCAAATTGCCCACTAAGTGAAGGAGAAGACGCTGAGAAACCCATAATGTGCTACCCAGCTGTGACAGTTAATCATGAGGCGTCAAGTTCACTAGGGTAAGACCCGCCTAGCTGATTAGGAAAGCACAGTTCTGGGCGTGTCTGTGGATGATTGACGTGTGGGCCCGCGAACGGAGGTGGGGGGCTTGTAACCTGCAAGGAATAAAAAGAGGCAGAAGGAAGTGCTCTCGTTTTGAAGAGCTCCTGGCTTCCTGAATGTGTCCAGCCTTTGTTGCGATCGCCTTCAGAGATCAGTGTCCACGTCTTTAGTTTCTTCACCTTCCGATACAGACTCAGCCCAGCAACCCTCCCGTGAGCTTCCAGGCCTTCCACCTTGCTCCATCCTGGGTCCCTCTTGTTCTGCAGCTCCCATCTGGTGGGCTGAGCAGACGCCGGACCTTCCAGCTCTCCAGCACACAGATGGCCACTGGGGATGCTCCTGCCTTGGATCCCGAAAGCCTTCCTAATAAACTCCCAGGCATAATTATACATTTATTTTCTACTGATTCTAGTCCTGTAGAGAACCCGAACTAATGTGACAGTACTCACATGCAAAAGCACTGGGTAAATTTTAAAGAAAACAATGTTTTCCAAGATGCATTGTTTCTCCTTTCCTTCTTCAAGTAAGAATCACTCAGAAGCACCTTATTTAAAATGTTCAGTTATTATTCTGAATTGATCTCCACTGTCCAGGAAAGAAAAGCCCTCAATTTTCCCCTATGATAGAAATTCTAATTTATACTCACTACGAAGTTTGATTAATTAGTACTATGTACACATTACCTCCCTATATAATTTACAGAAATACACAGATTCCTGTTTCTTTTCTATTTCAAATAACTGAATGCCCTTTGGAAAAACAGAACTTTCTTCAGGAGGAAAAAAGCCTTCGCTCTGACTGTTAAGGCTGCGACATGCATCACCTTCCTCACAGGCCTGGAAAGCAGGACAAGGATTTGGGTCTTCATTTGCACGTCAAGAAGCCCGGATTCAAAGATCTGGAGGTTGTGTTCCGCATCTTGCAGCTTCCTCACTGTGAACTGTCAGCCACATTCCTGCATCTCTCTGCCCAGACTTAAGGGTTTGTATAATGATTAGACTACAACTTCTCTTCCTCATCAGGGGGCTCCAAAGCTCAGTCAGTGTTTACGTGATGCTTCTAGGTGCCCATTTAGCAAGCAGCAGGCCATGGAGAAAGAAAACACCATTAGCCTCAAAAAAAAAAGACTTCTTTTTTTCCAGTAAGTGATGGGCATGCTAAGCTCTGGGGCCATTTTTCAGCTCTGCAAAAAACAACACAACACAAAACAAAGGGCTAACCCTCCCCACTTAACCTAATACTCTTCATGATTTAAAAGTAGGAAAATATCAAAATTTCAATCATAGATATCATCATTTCCAATCTGGGTACAAGTATGGGCTTTTGGCTTTTTTCTTTATAACACTCTGTGTTTTCTAAATTGTTTTTATCAGTCACATAGTTTAATAATTAAAAATAGGTAAAAGTATTTTTATTGTGAAAGATTACTTTTTTAAAAGAAAGGAAAGATAAGTGTTATTGACTGAAGTATTGATCTCATTTCTTTTCTTCATTCTAGTAGCATTATATTGCTGCATCCTGGCTAAGGTGTCAGGGTGGATGGAGTGTGCTCCCATCCACAGAATTTGGACTTGATTATGTGGTTTGCTTTCACCAATAGAGCGCTAGTTGACCTAATACCTACAGAGGCTTGAAATGTGTCTGTACAGATGGATTTGCCTCATGAGCTTCTGCCTTTTACCAGAAGATGATGCCTTGGGTAGCTGCTGGTCTAAGAAAGAGATGTAGCTTAGTAGTAGAGCACTAGCCTAGCATGTACGAGGCCCTGGATTCAATCTCCAGAGCCAGGGCAGGGGAGAGGGGGAGAAAAGGAAGGAAGATGGCAGGAAAAGAGGCAAGGAACACATAGAGTGCAGATCAGGACCCAAATGCATCATGGGATCAAGCTCAATGGAGTCAAGACTGGGCTCATTCCCCAGGTGACCTCTACCCACATGAACAGGAAGAAATACTGCTGTCTGTCACTGACATTTTTGAGGATATACATCATTGTTGTCACTGGCTGGTATATCATGAAATGCAAGAGAGACAGAGAGAGAATGTAAGAGAAAGAACATCAGCAAAAATTTCCTTATAGATTTAATTGCAAGGTATATAAAAGGCTATAGCATCTTTTGCATGCCTATGTGTGAAGAGAGCCTATGCAACCATCATGCCAGTTAGGGAAAATTCTTTAGTAGACAGTAGACATTTTCCTTCTCTTCATCGAATATACAATTAATTATAATTACAGAAAGTTTTGTGAAGCTATAAGACCATCCAACAATGAAATTGCATGCTAAATATTATGAGTTGCTTTTGATACTGAAACATACTTACTATAGGACCTTACAATATGATTTGTAATGTTTACAATTGTTTCCTATTTTCTGTGCATTCCACAATATGTTTTATCAATATTCTTGTGCCAGATGTTTAGATGATAGGCAATTTTAATTATTATAAATGGCACTGTGCTAAATATTACTAGAGTAATATTCTACACTATTCATGACTATTTCCTTGTGATAAATACTCAAAAACAGAATTGCTGGGTTAAAGAATGGGCAAATTGTAAGGTTTTTAGCATATATTGATTGCCTCGTTTTAATTTACTTTTACAATTCAGGGACTGGGAGCCCTACACAGATAGCCCCAGATTCCAGCTGAGCAAAGAGTTTCCCACCTAGGATTCATTCTAATTAAACCTGATTGAAATTAAAGTTTCTTTCAAACCTGCTGGGTACCTACTACGCTAAGAATATCATAGGTGTTGTGAGCATGGCCTCTGGAGTCACAGTGCTCAGGCTCAATTCCTGGCTCTGTTGTTTACAAGCACCATGACCTTGTGCAGGTTGCTCAGCCTGGCTGTACCTCAGTGGCCTCATGTGTAAGATGGGGATGCATGCCTCCCGCCCAGGCATTAAGAATTAAATAACTCAATACACATACAATGCCCTAAAACTAGTGCCTGCCACATAATAAGCTTTTAAATATTTGTGGGCATTATTACTAGGGATAAATAAACGAATAGCTCATACATCTCTCTCTCAACTAAAAGTTTCGTGAACCTTATCAAGGATAACTGGATGGCAGAATTTTCAAACTATGAACTAAATCTGGGTTTTAAGCATGGTAGACTACTGCCAATGACAAGTTAAGCAAAGTTAAGCTTGGGAAAGTGGCTGATCTTTAACAGATTAGGTCAGCCACAGGCTCCCATGGCAAAGCCAGTTTGACTTAATTTAGATTCAGTAACAGGTAACGTTCCAGGTCGAGCGCACATGTGTTTGTGATAGTCACCTAAAACTAGTGGAAACTATATATATTTTTTAACATCAGGGATACTGCTCTCTCCTTTGTGCTCCAATACCTGACCCTAGCCTGACACAAACACATGGATTCAAAAGGGCACCACACTGACTTTCACGAGCCTACTGCTCCATCAATACCAAATCACCCAAATACAATTACCTGTGCACATAATATTAATATTAGTCCATCGATGGGCTAAGTACTTTGTATATGTTACTTCATTTAAAGCTTAAGTATCTAAAGAGCCCAATTACAATTTGTTTTCATACTCCAATACAATTTTCAAAAACTGTTTTCAAAAACAAGCTGGTGTTTAATGGATTTTTAAAAATGCTCCTTTAAGGACTATTAAACATTTTAAAAATTATCTGACCAGAGACTTAATTACCAAAAATAATTGTACAGTATCCTAACTCTGTAATGATAGAACTGCTAAAGCTGCTATGATTAAGAAATGGGAATCAGGACTAGCTACTTATTTTAAAAATAAAGCTGAAGGCCAAATTTTATGTTTTAGATCATATATCAAGAGCTATATTCTTGCATCTTTAAACCTTTCAATAAACTACATTAGCAAAAATGGGGAGAGCAATTACAGCCCCTCCTGTTTGTGAAAAATAGTTTAATCAAAGTAAATTTACTAAGGAAAATGAATAAACATAGGGGTCTTTTACCTTTAAGATTTAATTTCCTTACCAATTAAGGAAATTAATATGGGTGGACTAGTTTTGAGGCTGTCTCAATTTAAAAAGCAATCGGTCTGCTTCCACAAAAAGAAAGCAAAGCAACGTCCTAACAAGCATTAGAACAACATCAGCAAAACCCCAGTGAAAACATGTGCCTCACACTCAGTGAAGCGCAGCCATTCTGTGGTGACGGTCCTTACATTCGATGAAGTACAGCCATTTTGTGATGACTGTCCTTACACTCCAGGGAGTACTGCCATTTTGGGATGACTGTCCTTATACTCAGTAAAGTACAGCCATTTTGTGATGACTGTCCTTACACTCCAAAGAGTACTGCCATTTTTTGGTGACAGTTCTTACACTCAATGAAGTACTATAATTGCAAGATGATGGTCTTTACACTCAAGAAGTACTGCTATTTTGTGAGGACCATCCTCCCATTGGCATGAGGCCAGGCTCCACTACAGCAGTGTGTCTCACTGGAGCAAATACTCCCATTTCTGTTTCCATAAATTTCATCTCTAGAAGGTCAAAATTCATAATTCTCAAAAAAAGGTAAGTAATTCGACTTACTTTCTAGACCATTTATGGACTGACAGATAAGACTGTTTTATGTAGACAAAACTTTGTCTCAAAATTTGAACAACAATAAAGTATCTTCAAAATAATTATGGTTCAAGGAAAAAAGCAATCAGATCAAAGAAATCTAACTTTTAGTGATTGAAGCTGAGTTTAATGTGACATTTAAAAGTCAAATAAAAATTTAAATGGGAGTTACTTTTTTAAAACTGTTTTATCAATTTGGCTATTTTTCATGCTAGTAAAAGTGACTGGAGTTTTCTGGTTTTGAAAACTTAAATTTAGGAAGTCTTAAATGTATCTGTAATAGTTTTATTTTTGTCTTTTTAAATATATATATATATATATATATATATATATGTTTTTATTGCCCAGTGTGGTGGTACATGCCTGTAATCCTAGCCCTTGGGAGGCTGAGGCAGGAAGATCATCACGAGTTCAAGACCAGCCTGGGCTATGTAGTGAATCCAGGCCATCCTGAACTACATAGCAAAAACAGAAAGAAAAGAGAAAAGAAAAGAAAAGAAAAGAAAAGAAAAGAAAAGAAAAGAAAAGAGAGGGGAGGGGAGGGGAGGGGAAGGGAAGGGAAGGGAAGGGAAGGGAAGGGAAGGGAAGAAGGAAGAAAGGAAGGAAGGAAGATATGTTTTTAATTGACACATAATAATTGTAAATATTTATGAGCTTCGGTGTGATATTTCAATGTAGGTACACAATGTGCAATGATTGGATCAGGGCAACTGGCACATCCATCACCTGAGACATTTATCATTCCTTTGTGTTGGGAGCATTCACAATCTTCTCTACCAGCTATCTGGAAATATTCATTTAATAGTTGTCAACCATAGCTACTCCACTGTGCTGTAAGACATAAGGAGTTATTCCTTCTAGCCAACTGCACCCTGGCACCCATCAACCATTTGCTTGTCATCCTCTCCTTCTCAGGTTCTGGTAACTATTATTCTGGGCTCTATTTTTATAAGACCCACTTTTTTAATTAGTTCTCACACACACACATTTTATCACAATAAATAACATACAGTATTTGTCTTTCTGTGCCTAAATTGAACACTTTAAATTTAACTACACAGGTAAATATGGGTGAAAGGTTTGAACAGATACATCACAAAAGTAGGTATATTGATGCCCAATAAGCACATGAAAAGATGCTCTACATTACCTAGTTGCCACAGTTTGGATATTAATTGTTGCCCAAAGGTCCGTGTGTTAAAAGGCTTAGTAGCCACTGTGGTGTTATCAGAAGAAAGTGAATCCCTTAAGAGGAAGGGCATGGTGGGAGGTCTTCCTATCACTGGGCAAGTGCCCT
This sequence comes from Cuniculus paca, assembly GCA_004365215.1. Taxonomy (NCBI): domain Eukaryota; kingdom Metazoa; phylum Chordata; class Mammalia; order Rodentia; family Cuniculidae; genus Cuniculus; species Cuniculus paca. Next base: position 4,368 of record RJWT010017150.1, on the reverse strand, counting down.
TGAAGGAGATACTGGTACCTCAGCTCCTTCTTTCTCCTCCATTCCCCACCATGTGGTACTGCCTCGTCACAGGCCCAGAGCAACAGGGCCAAATGGCCATGGACTGAAACCTCTAAAACTATGAGCCAAAATGAATCTTTTCTCTTTATAAGTTTATTTTCTCATAGTCTGTTCATGGTGGGAGTTACACTGGTATATAATTCTGCCCATACTCATACATATATGCAAAATGAGGATGGTATAATGTATGTGAACTATATTTCACTGAAGTTTACCAAGAAAACCTTCAATTTAACTGCTTTGTGTAATATGAAACTTTAGCAAATGGTCTGTGGGATGACATTAACACTGAGGCTCTGTGGAATTCATGTGCCTATAGGAGAAACAGGAGTCCTCCTCAGACCCGGGATACCCACAGCTCACCTGTCAGGGCTCCTCCCAGGCTCCCCCTCCGCAGCTGCTTCCCATCCTCACTCAGCGGCCTTTTATACTTCAGTGACTTCCCGGAGCCAGAAGCCACATCTGGGTTGCTGCATTTCCGAAATGGCATAGGTGGAGGAGACAGTATGTGGTCAAGCTGCAGAGAAAAGAACAGTGCGGTCATTTGCTGGGGACGCCCAACACAACCCAGAATGAAACACTAATCACTCAACTCTCAGCCTGCCTTTCCCTTCTCTAATCCCTTTCTTCCAACCGTCCTTGAAACTTGGCTAGCTTAGAAATTTTGGGATTTCATTGCAATACCTTCCATCTGAAAAACAATCTTGCTTACTGAAAAATCTCAATAAAAAGATTTTGAATGCAGATTACAATCCAACAGCAGATAGTGAAATCAAGTTCAGCAGATTATGATACTGTATTCTCTAACGCGATAAAATAGAAATCATCAAGGTCCAATGAAGAAATAAAAGATATTGTTTCATGAAAATTTTGATTGAGTTACATATACAAGTGTGCAAATCCCTGGTCACTATACAAAATGTCTCTTTGTGGACCATGGTTCCCCACCCCACCATGGAAAAATACATTCTGCAGAGAAGCAAGAAATCACTTCTTTAGTTGTTTTTAAAAATTCACTTACTGCTCTCAATACATGTGCAAGAGAAAAACTTCAATGCACCACAGTCCTTAATGAAAATCAATACAACCCTACATCACCTTATGGTTTTTAAAAAGACAACCTGTCCCAAGAATCAGAAAAACCAAAGTCATTCCAAGAGAGAGCTTTCTACAAAAGAACCTCTTGTGTCACCACACTTATCTCGAGATCTGTTTTGCTTTTATAAGAAACCTTTTGATTCTTAAAGGGTTCCATACCATCCAAATGTTCACCTTCAAGGAAGTATATATACATATGTGTGTGTCTAGATAATTATTAAGGGCAAAAATATTCATGTGCATATACATTTGCTCAGATTATTAAGGACAAATAAAGAGATATTTATGGAAATTTCAGCTGTCACAGAAAAGGACCAACTTTGTAGAAATTTAAAAATAGGAAAGCTTAGGTAGCATTGCCCAAAGCCTGGCATTTTAGGAGATGTTTGACAGATATTTGTTTTGTTTTCACAGGAAAAGAAATGGCTATTTGGTAACACATCTGAATTTTTTTTCAGATGAAGACTATCAAGTATATATATAATTATACATATTTAATATTTATATATTAAAATACATAATATACATTAAATATATATTAAAATATATTTCTTATAAATGTGTGTATATATATGTATATACATATAATTGGGGGGCACAGGGAATCGAACTCAGGATCTCACGCTTGCCAGGCAGGTGCTGTGCCACTGTGCTACAACCCTTTATCAAGTATATTTATGGGAAGAAGAAATTCAAGGAGTACATCATCATCCATTTCTCTGTGAGCTGCAACACTGTCAAAATTGTTGCTGTAAAAGAAACCTGACCCTGCCTTTAACCTCTCCCAAGTTAACTGAGATAGAACAGACCTCATTAGCTTTGCTGCTTCAAGATGTCGGCTTTCCTTTAAACTCAATCGTGTTCATTAGCAGCACCCAACAGCTGGATTTCAAGCACTTCTCGGAAAGTGCCATCTCAAACCCCTGGCACTCAGGACATTGCTGTGCTTCATTGCAGTCAGTGTTTTAGTGAGAGGCCCTTGAAGAACTAGCTTTCCATCCACTCCAGGATCCAAGCCAGACTATCAGAAGAACCTTGTTAAAGAAACAGCCTTCTCCAACGAGGAGTTGTAATTATCAGAAGGTATCTGTTGAGGCTGCTACTCTTTCCATCAGCATCCTCCGGGGCCCCCAAGGAGGGACTGCTGTCCCTCCTCAGACACTGTGCCCTTATCGCACAGACAATGAATTACAGCCAGGGAAACCTGAACAGTTACACATCAGCTAATAGAAGACAAAGAACCCAATCGTGGTCCGACTGCAGCCAGACCACCACACGATGTAGAGATGATGCTCTTTCGTCCTCCCTGGCTCTGTTTTATGTCCTTACCCCCAATTTTTTCTTGCCAATTATTTTTCTTTGAAGTTTTTCACAAAAAAATTCAGAACTAAGGAAAAGTGGTATGAGTCGTACAACAAGCTCCTCTATTCCATTTGCCGATAGCAAACTGTGAACTTTTGGCCACTTTGCTTTTGCTTTCTCTCCCTTTCTCCACACACATATGCACAAGCACACCGCCATGAGTACAACTTGCAGACATCATGGATTCTCGCCATAAATACACTAGCATACCTCTTCTAAGAACATGTATTTTCTCTTAAATTCACCTATCTTGTATGCTAAGCATTTGTATCAGGTGTCACAAATTTGTCATGATCAAGTCAAGTACAAAAGCTAGGAAAAATATAAAATAAATTTAGACTTAGTAAGTTGCACTTTTCCACTACAAAGAAAACTTGCGGCCACAAGGTGGCAATGTGCCATAGACATTCAACAAAATTCTCCATAATACCTCCTAGTCCTAGTAAACGCACCATGAATAGATGGATGACCTCCCTTCCAAGCAATAAAGCAAGCTAAAGTCTCTTCTACTTAGTTGTATTCTCTTAATTACTAGTGGCAGCTGCATAAAATACAAATATTTATTGTTTCGGGTTCATCGGCTTCTGCTACTTATTTTTCATTCAGCTTGCAGAATTATAATTAATTACTCTGGGGAAGAGTGTTATATCACAAATTAACAGACAGTGGGAAAAAAAATAAGCAAAAGAAAGTAGATAACCCCTAAGTAAGAAGTGTGTGATTTCCTCACATATTTCCAACAAAGTCATAAAAGACATGAAACAAACTAAAAGATAAATTATAGGAAAAATAAGAACTTTTCCATCATAGATACATCTCTATATAACTATCCACAAACTATTAGTCCCTAAGCAAAGATTTTTAATCAGAAACATAACCTCAAGAGGGGAGTATTATTTTAAATCTAGGAAAATTCAGGCAGGAAACTGTGAGAGCAGCAAATGTTTCAAACGCAGTATGAGTAGAAAAATCTATAAGCATAGCACCATGCTGTAAGACCCCATTTCCTTCTTCATATCAATTCACACTCCCAACAGGGCTCTCTCTAAATACATCATTTTTCCAAATTTGCAGTGTTGTCAGTGGCTTTAGTATTCCTTTTGTAATTTGTCACAGCTTCTCAAAATAGTCTACCACAGCCCTGAAATCTATTTTCCATTATTTATCCTGATTTCAACACTCACGATCCCTTTAAAAACACTCCATCACACCCAAGAGCTTACAGTACATATCAAATGTGTCATGGTGGACATTATCCTCTAAGTGATTTCAGTTTAATGTTTTCTAACTTCCCTAAACCCAATCTTCATACTACAAAGAGCTTAAAGGCAGAGGTGTCTTGAAACTTTCACTGGTGCCCAGGGCATCCACACTTGGGCTTGTTCCACTTGATTCAAACACTTGGAAAGTCCTTTCTGAAGGTGACAGTGAACTCCTGGAGAGCCAGATCCCACTCTCTTGTCCCCTAGCATGCTGCTAGCCACCAAGGATCCCAAACTGCAACATTCTCCAGAAAAATGTCCTTGTTTAATTCACCAATAGCAAATATTGATTCCTAGCGACTAGGTTTGCACAAAAACTCCTATATTAATTTTTGCAAAATCCTTTAGTTCCAAATAGAGCCCAAGAACACTTTGAAAGAGAGCATTTGCCCATTGTTGCAACTGGAAGTCAAACAAATAGTGGTGCAGCATACTGTGACATGTAAGTATCAGGCACTGCCTGTGCTAGCAGCCTATCATGGAAAACAAAAGTATCCTGGACAAGAAGTGCATAATGAAGGTAAATCTAATGCAGATTTAGGGAAAACTTTCCTGAATTATAAATCCTACTGAGTTGCTAATCATG
>RJWT010017149.1:0-19480 GCA_004365215.1 Cuniculus paca | reverse complement strand
AATAACACCATTTTGTAGCGGGCACTGTTTAGCTGTCTGGGGGGCCCTCAGCAAGGGCTAAGGCTGTGCGCCAGACTGCAGCACAACAAGACCACCCACCACTGTGGCTTAGACAGTGCTTGCTGAGACCAGCAGAAGTTGGGAACAGATTACACACAACTTTTTCCAAGGACTCTTGTCTTTTATTTCTGTTTTTCTGCTATTTACCTTAGAACCATATATAAATTGTAGATTAGCAAAGGGGTCTCGCTTGACTTTAGTAGTGCTGCAGCCTGCCAGTAACTCCTGATCAACGCATTTGCTCACCATGCTGTACTTGTCAAAGTCATTCTTTGGACTTTGATGCCCTCTCACTTCCTAGGTTGACATCTCTTTTACATCTCCCTGGGAAGTTTACAGAGCATAGCAGCTTCTCGAGTGCTTAACTCTCATCTTAAATTCTCTAGGAAGCAGACTTAGAAGCTATCCCTGCCAATGGATAGAGGTAATGCATTAATGCTCTGAAATCAGAACTGACGAGATAAATATGGAGAGTTGAGCAAGAGTATTTGAAATCTGGAAAATTTCTGAAAAATCTGGATACTTTGAAATTTGTATCAGTTACGAACCAAGATGGGTTGTGGTCACATTCCACTTATGTCTGTTAAGAATCTGTGAAGATTCTATGGACTTTTCAGTGTTTTTTTTTTTTTATTAAAAGCAATGAACAAATTGAAAACTCGTTAGAGCTAACTTATGGTTTTTTTAATTGAAAGGCTTATTCTTATTCTTCCCTAGAGAACCATGATTATTGACTTCCCAGTTAAAAAGGATAGTCAAGAAAAATGAAATATCATATTTGCATACTTGTGTAACTTATTTGCAAATCTGTGATTTAGAAGATACTGCTGACAGTCACTATTATTCCTGAAAGTAATACATACTATCCATAAAATTTCTTTTAAGATGCTCCCCCAGGACAGTATTATATTTTCTCAAAGTTTAAAGTTATTTAATTAGGACAGTGTTTGATACATATTTTGGTACATAATGGTTGTCAAGTAAAGTAAAATAAAATAGATATTTTTGTGTTTTATCAGCGCTAAGTACTGTTTGAGTTTATTCCTATGCAACCCCAACCATAGATTCTAAAGATCAAATATTAGCCTGTTAAGTAAAACATTCTAATTGTGTTTTAAAATCATAATATGCCATAACAATCATGAAAAAGATACTTATTCATGTTGATTAACTCCTAATCTTTCTGAAAAAATGACTATATTTTCATTTTAATTTTTTTTCTGGTATTCAAAATAATCTGCTATAAAGAGAAGGGTTATTTTCCACATGATTGACCCAGTCTTTGAAGATTTAGTTTCTTTGAAGCATTAGAGAATATGTCTGAGAGCTTCTTTTTAAATGTTTGTGGAATACCTAATATCTTAATGCAAATGTTCCTCTATTTTTAAAAAATCAGATGCCATGAAAAATTTGTCCTTGGTTTTGACCAGAAATTTTCTGTATATTAATTTTCATATGAGATATTGTTCATGTCGTACAAAGATTTTTAAAATGTCTTTTCTAAAATACTATTTTTAAAGTGGTTCTTGTTTGTTTTTAACTACAAATGAAGATGACTTATGAAGCTGCTCCAGGCCTTTTTCCTGCGCTTCTCACTAAAGCAGAGATGAAAGCGCATTTGAGGAGTCCAGATGATTCTTATTTTCCAAATATTGAGTCACTTGACATACAAGTCTCCAAGCTAAGGGAAAAAAATAATGTTTTTAACAGTAGAATTTGGCATTTTATTTATCTCTTACCCTTTTTCTATATCAACTCAATCATAATCATAATGTCTATCATTCTACAATTATCCCATTGTTTAGTATTTACAGTTGACTTTCCCTCAGTTTTATATAATGCTCTGTGTGGTTTCAAGAAATGACCTCAAGTGTTCCTTGCTTTATCTGATTCGTACTCTGCAAACATCACACAAACATGAGGGTAGCTAATTTCTCAAGGGACCTCACCTGACTTGCGTTATCTGCTGCAGTCTTTCTTACCTTAAATTTCTTTGTGTTAAAGAAAATACTATTTATTACTTATAGATATTTCATTCAGATTAGGTTGATGATATTAACACATCAGTTTGAAAATACGTAGCGATTGTGTCTTAAATAAAGAAACTATCTTTAAAATATCTATTTCATTTAAGAAATATAGTTAACTCAGGGCCGGGGATCTAGCTCAGTGGCCTAAGCGCCTGCCTGACAAGCACAATGTCATGAGTTCAATCCCTGGTGCTGCAAAAAAAAAAAAAAAAAAAAAAAAAAAAGAAATATAGTTAACTCAGAAGAGTATTGTTTCCTAAAGAATGTCTTTTTATTTTGACTTCTAGGACTGTGTGTGTGTGTGTGTGTGTAAAATCATGTTTGTGTTTTATATATAAAACTATGACTAAAGGTATACACCATGTTTCTGAGTTATGATTTAGGAATGTCAACCCAGACAAATAATCTAATCTTCTAACTGGGGTAAACAATGAAACAATTATAGCAATTGTTTAATATCAACTTTCAACAATATCATTCTCTTGTCTTAAATGATGACAACTCTTTCACTCAACTGTGTCATCTTTGAAATATGATCAAATCTTCCTTATAAGATGATTGCAGTTTATTCAAACCTCGAGTGAGTGGGATTATTTAGGAAAGCCAAATTTAGAAGTAGAGCTTTTTTTCTGCCAGTCTGATGAGTACACACCCAGAATTAACATTAGTGGGAATTCTCAGACCTCTCAAGTAGAGAACAGCCTCCTGCAGAGATGCCAAAAGGATAACCCCCCAAAAAAACTCAACCATAGCAACTTTATATTGTTTCTCCAATTAAAGGCTAAAATTGCATCTCTAAAATGATGAGTTTTATAAATTAAAACATTTGTGTAGAATAGCTTAAGGCAAGTGGCCTAATTGCAGAGTGTAATAACTAGGACTAAGAATAAAATTGTATCTTTATGGATACATAAAATTAAAGGGAAATAAATGAATTAAAATATTGTTTCATGGAAATGAGTTTTTGGTATTGGCAAGTATATTATTGTTCAAAGAAAATGTTTCAAGTTGTATCTCCCTACATAATTAAGATTCCTTACAAATAAAAACCTCTGTTTTAAACTATTCTTTAACTTCAAAGACATTTCCAGCAGGAAATCCTGGATTCCTTGGTGACACTTCTCTTTTTTCATAGGAAATTACAATACCAAAATGCAATGCTGCCTCACATGCCAGCCACTCTTGCTGTAAGAGCTCAATTGATGCAAGATGTGCCTTTTGATACATGGAGGAGGGGCCACAAAGCAATGATGCAACCTGCAAACTGAAGCACCACCAATAGGCAAAATGGTAGAAGAAGGGAAGAAAACTGAAATTGTCAATTTTTCGTCACTTTATATTTTATATGTATATGTGAGTGTGTGTTTGTATGGATGTTTTTGGTCCTGTACAAAGGTTCTCAATAAATATCAGTTAATCAGGTTTTGTTTTGCAAAATAAGAATCCCTCTGGAGAGACAGAATTAATTGAAATACTCATATTTCATCCTTTTGACCTAGTTATATCAAAATATAAAACTTATTTACTTAGTTTTCTCCATATGTGTGAAGATATAGTGAGGTATGGGAAGCTGTGAAACACTTTTGATGATACCTTCACTATCAGATATTCCAAATAGTACCAACACACCCCATTCCAGTCACCATGGTGAGCACTTCCTAGGATTCTACTAAGAATTTCACTTCTAGTTGTTACTCTATAAGAGCTCTCCACAGTTGTTACTCTATAAGAGTTAGCTCTCCATTTTACTGATTAATAAAGCAAGGTGGAACTGGGTACTGTATCTCGCACCTGTAATCCCGGCTACTTGGATGGCTGGAACAGGATCCCTTTGAGCCCAGATATTTGCACCTGGGCAACATAGTGAGATCTGGTTTCAAAAAAAAAATCAAAGTGATACCCAGGTTCTAGAGTTGGTAACAGAAATGGGTTTATTGACCTAAAAGCCTATTTATTCTTCTACATAAGTAGTTTTAAAAGAGTGGTCCCCTAACCAAAGACAGTAGCATTATATGGGAATTTTGAAGACATGTAAATGCTTAGGCTCTGCACTAGATCTACTAAATCAGAAATAGGACAGCAGAGCCCAAAGATCTGTTTTTTAATAAATCCTCTGAGCAATTCTCATGCCAACTTCAGACTCTCTGTTTAGTCTGTAATATTGATATTGTATTCCCATGAAAAGGATACTGGGTCTTTTATTGATTTTTGCTCCAAAAGACACAGTAGGTCTTATTTTCAGGATATTTCTTATTCTCTCATATACAACAATCTAACAATCTTATTCTCTCATATACAACAATTTATTCATGTGCAACAGTCTACATTAATTCATTTATTCAAGTACAAAAATCCACATTTTTTCATGTACAAAAATCTATATTTTTTCAAATACAGTCAGTCATCTTCTTATGGATCATCATAACACTCCAAATCGCAAATTCTGACCTGAATTTCTTGTGACTCCATTCTTATAGAACCATTAACCCCAATCTCTCATATCTAGCAATCGAGCTTTCCTTAAATGAGCACTTCTTGTCCATGTACCCTATTTGTTCTGTATTGTTACGATACATGACATAGTGAATTATGAAGATCCACACACTACACAAACACATTCATTTGTTATCAAGTGCACACACTATTCATGTGTTGTGTCTGTACTCCAATTGGCCATTCAGCAATGAGTCTCTAATTTATCTGTTTACTTGGGCATTTACCTCTCCTCAAAGGCATTGGTTTGGGTATTTACAAACTCTTAGTTATAATTTATATTAAGTATTAATGTCAGTATTATTTATATTTAATTATATATTAATTATATATTATCTTATTATTTTATAATTCAATACATCCATCATGTGTTGCAATGGACCTACTAAATGGGCCCTATCTGGCTGACATTCTTAACAAAGGTCAATTTTGGGGGAAGGCTTATATTATAAGCATCCTTAAAAATCATGCTAGGGGCACTCCAGCCACCATTGGGGAGGTCTCCTGCAGGTAATCAGCTCAGGTTTGGGAGGCAGAAGCCAGCTGTGCCCCTATATGTACTCCAGCCGCCACTGGGGAGGCTTCCAGCCAATAACCAGCTCAGGTCCGAGAAGCAGCAGTCAGCCTCTCCCCCATGTGCACTCTAGCTGTCATCAGGGAGGCTTCCTGCCACCAGTAGCCAGTGCAGGCTGGGAAAAGCAGCAGTCAAACCTACACCAGCATACCTAATTGCCACCGTCAGGACCCATAGCCAGCACTGGCCAGAAGACCTAAACAGTAATGCTTTGCAGAAATTGTAGCCAATATGGGAAGTGCCTGGGACCACACTACCCACTTGTCCGGAAGAACCCAGGAATATGTCAAGATGAAGAATCAAAAGGCAGTCTCTGGTCTCTAACCCAAGCAAAGCAAGTAGAGGAGATATAAACACAGAAGAGATCAGGAGTTGCACACCTGAGGTTTCTAAAGTGATGTCAACTGAAGTAAAGAAACAACTTCATGAGGCTATAAAAGAAATTAGAACAAAAATACTATCTCAGGTAAAAGAAGAAATGAAAAACATAAAAAAAGAATTGCTAAGCACCTCTAAAGAAGACATAGATAAAAACAAGTAGAGGAGCATAGGAAAATGAGGGAAACCTTGAATGAACAATATAAAAAAGATTTAGAATACATGAAATAGATTCCAAGAGATACCCAGGAAACTAAAAACTCCATTGAAAGCTGACAAAACTGCTTGAAAGAAACTGAAGACAGACTTTCAAACCTTGAAGACAGGTTTGCAGCTTGTGAACCTGAAATGAAAGATCTCTTAAAAATAACAAGGAACCAGGAAATAACAATTTAACAGCTGCAAAACAATGCAAAGAAAAATAACTTAATAAGAGGGGTCAGTGAGGGCCAGGGATCTAGCTCAGTGGCCTAAGTGCCTGCCTGGCAAGCACGAGGTCATGAGCTCAATCCTTGGTGTCGAAAAAAAAAATAGGTGTCAGTGAAAAAGCAGGGGTCAATACAAATGACATTAAAACTCTATTTACAGAAGTAATAGCAGAAAACGTTCCAAACATGTGAAAAGGATGTAATATTCAGATAAGTGAGGCATATGGAACCCCATTAGCCATAACCAAAATAAATCTACACCCAGACATATAATAATAAAGATTCCAGAAATTCAACACAAGAGCAGAATATTAAAAGCTGTTAGAGAAAAGAAACAGATCACCTATAAAGGAAAACCCACCAGAATCATGATGGAATTCTCAACACAAACCATCAAGTCAAGAAGAGCTTGGAGTGAAGTATTTCAAGTCCTGAAAGAAAACAACTTCCAACCCAGGTTGATGTACCCTCCAAAACTTTCTTTCAAAATTAATGGAGAAGCAAGATACTTCCATGATGAGAACTGAAGGAATTCATGACCACCAAACCAACCCTACAAGAATACTAAAGGACATTCTAGAGAGAGATAAAAAAAAGACCATGGTTCCAGGAACAGGAGCAGTGGGTGGTCACTGAGCAGGGTAGATAATTGAATGGAGGGAAAAAGTAAGCAGCCAATGGCAGGAAAATAGCAAGGCAGAGATGAGCCAGTACATGCTGGCCATAACCATTAATGTAGATGACCTCAATTCACCAATAGAAAGAAACACAGGCAGAGTGGATCAGGAGACAGAATCCATTGATATGCTTTATACAAGAAACACATTTAAGTCAAAATGCGGTTGATAGACTGAAAGTCAAAGGAGAGAGAACATTGCTCTGTGTGACAGAGAACCAAAAAGAAGTGGAGATAGCTTGCCCATCAGCTGCAGAGTGGATAAGAAAGACATAGCATTTTTATACAATGGAAAGCTACTTAGCAATAAAGAAAGATAACCTCAAGGCTCTTGTAGGTAAATGGATACAACTTGAGATCATGCTCATGGGTGAAATGGTTCCAAGTCACGTGGGTGAACATCACATTGTTTCCCTAGTATAAAAAAACTAAAAGAGTTAGTGGGATCCAAAATGCACAATAGATGTTGTGAAGGTGAAAGGGAAGGAAATGTCTAAAAAGGGAAGGCAGTGACCATTGTTAATCTATTATCATGTTTTGAAACCCTGTATTGTTTTCATTGTTGTTTTTAGTCTGGTTTTATTCTGTTTGATTTTATTATACTTGATGGCATGGACAGCTATTTGAAAGATAACAAAATATATTGTGGTAGCCATTATTGATTTCCTATTATCTTGTTTTGAAGTCCTGTGCCATGTTCATTGTTTTGTTTTGATTGACTCTATTCTGTTTTATTTCATTTGGCTTTATTGTCTTCAAAATAAAAAAAAATCATACCAGGTCTTATTTTCCAGTTAGGTCATATTTTCATGGAATATATACAGTAATACCTCAGTTTCCTCAGTTCACAAACACTCTTGTTTGCAAACAAATTGATTTAACAAACAAAAGCATTTAGCAAAATTGTGCTTCCATTTGCAAACTCTGCATTGGGTGAGAAACACAACCATAGCCATCTTTCCCACACAAACACAAATGCAGCCATCTAAAAATTGTAAAACCAATCAAGTTCATAAACTGAGGTACTCTGTACTATCATCTTATAATCGAACACACAGAAATCTATTCAACATGATGCAAATTGTCTGTATAGAAGCTGCTTAGTTAAATCATAATTGTTTACAAATATTTGTACATAGTAGTACAGTAAGAGTACCAAATCCAGAAGTGATTCCAATAATCTTTGTTAGCATTTCCAATAATGAACCAATTGACTATGTGTTAAAATTCAATTGGAGTAGCCAAGATTTTTATTTTAAAATATATTATGAGACAAGAATAACACTAAAAGATAATGTTAAATAAATATAATTCCATAATTGAAATTGTATTTGTTAATAAATTTAACTCTTGATTGCTATCTAGCGTTATTAACATGTGAACATCAGCTTATATCTTAGAGGTTGAGGGTCCATAGAGTCATCATAGTGGACTATGGTCACTATATATAGACAATCATTCTAAAATTTCTTAAGTATATTCATCTATTTAAAAGTCTATTTTTATATCACACAGAAAACTATCTATCCCCAGATTGATAAAGAATAAACAATTTCTTTATCAATCTTTTAAGAAAGTAAAGTAATGATCTAGACCAATGCCAGCATTTTATAAATAAGAAAAAAATATAATCAATGAAACAACATGGAATTACTCCAAATATCGTAAGTTTTACATTGTATGCAATTGATGTTTTTTTGGAGCAGATCAAAATTTCTTCTCTCCTAAATGCACATGCCACTCCTCAAATGAAAAAGTGGAATCAACTGTTCTCCCTGTGTCAGAGAAAACATTTATATCTCCTTCACAATTTTTCATATGTTGGGGCTCAAACTGGGCATCTTGCCTATACTGGGCAAGTCCTGTACCAATGAGCTACTACCTCAACTTTCTCCTCCACTTTTGACCAATATTTCCAGTGGATATAGCATTTGCTTTAGCATTTTAAAGATGTAATTTATTGTTGTCCTTCTTGCATGGTTTCTGATAAGAAGTTTCCTATATATTTATTATTCCTCCTCTGTATGTGAATTTTCTCTGAATACTCTTGACATTTTCAATTTGTCTTTGATCTTCAGCAGTTTGAACATGGTAGTATAGGCTTTGTTTTGATTATTTTGTTTGGAGGGATTTTAAAACAATTGTTCTCAATATTCCCTGAACCACTTAGATCTATGGTTTGATATATCACTCATCTTGAAAATATTCAAGTCATTATTTCTTCATATTTTTTGTTCTATTCTCTTTTCTCTTTCTGTGATTCCAACTATATATAAATTATGCCACTGATACCATATTGCAGTCATTGAATGCTCTGGTTCTTCACCTTTTTTGTTTTTATGTTCCAATTTGATTCTCTTCTAGGTTATGTCAAGTCTGTTGACAAGGCTATATCACTTTTCATCTCTTTTACTGCTTTTTCAACTTCTAGTGTTTCCATTTGATTCTTTCTCCATTTCCATCTTTCTTGCTTATCTGATACAGTATGTTTTTTTTATCAGACCCTTTAAAAATTAAACATAGTTGATTTAAATTTTGTTAAATATTTCAAAAAATCTGCATTATACATGAATCTAGTGATGAGGACTGTATTGTCTTTCCAGATAGTTTTTATTCTTATCATTTTACATACCACCCTGAGTTAGTGTAAACTGAAAGCTGAGCATATTGTAGAGCATACTCGGTACCGAAATAAAGAATTTTTGAAATATACAGATGAGCATGTCATTTCTTTTGCTAGGCTTTTAGGAATTTATGTTAGTTTAATCAGAAACTGTGCTGTGTATGAAGTTTGTTATTGTTATAGTTACCCTGAGTAGACTAGAGCTTCAAACTCCTCTAGTAATGTTGTGTTTATGGTATGGTTTTACTTGCTGGTAGATTTTTTTTTAACACCTATTCCCTTCTTGGTCTCGATTCTTCTCTATGTGCTTCCCTTCTACTGTATATTCCACTGTGTTCTTGTCCTCAGCACTGGCTAGGAAGGGAGAAGTCATTTTCTGATATCTTGATTAATCCTCAGTGTTAGGCAGACACTGTGAACCTGAGTCTCAGGAGTATGCTCTTTGCCAGTGACCTGGCATCTTCTTCAAATGTAATACTGGATTTGGCACATACATTCTGCCCTCTTTTACTTTCTTCATTCTTCTTTCCTGCCACCAACTATAATGAGTTCCTATCAGTACCTTTCTGTTGTGTTTTCCCCTGGAGACTGAGGCTTTTGTTCTGTATTGGAAATAAGGAAGAGATTTCTTAGCAGAACTGTTCCAGTAGGTGATGTTCCCAACTGCACAAAGCACTTGGGGAAGTTTTCTCAGGATTCTCTCAGGTCTTCCTTGTGAGCACCTGCTGGAATTCTTAAAAAGAGAACCTGCACCAAAATGCAATTTCCTCTATATCTGCTGCCTCCAGGTTAGTGTTTTCATTATAATGCACACTTGTCTAGAAAGTTTCTAGATAAACACTCAATCCAGATTATGTGGTATTTGGTGATTTGTGTACAAAGTAAGCTTAGATTTTATAATTCCTTGGAGATAAAGTTCCTTGAACTGTGAACATTTGAGTTGCTAACTTTCACAGATAGGAACTTACCTCACATTACAAACAATTGTAGATGTGAACAAATTACAGAAGTAGCTCACCCTAAGCCTAACCCTCTACCACCACTCTAAGGTAACTGTAAAGGTAAGAACAGTATATTTACAGTATTTCCACATGTGTGTTTGGGTTTTTTTGTTTTGTTTTGTTTTGTTTTTGCGGCACCAGGGATTGAACTCATGACCCTGCGCTTGCCAGCCAGGTGCTTAGGCCACTGAGCTAGATCCCTGGCCCTTGTATTGAGACAGGGTCTCACTATGCTATTTAGACTGGCCTTGAGCTCACTTTGTAGCCCAGGCTGGTCTCGAACTCACAACGATCCTCTTGTCTCAGCCTCCTGATTGCTGGGATTACAGGCGTGAGCCACCAAGCCCGGCTGTGTTTGGTTTTTCTTACATTGTGTATTTTTGTCAAAGGTGTGTAAGACTCACTTTGTCAGACTTACAAATGAATCTGATTTATGAAAATTCCTCCAGAAAGGAACTCATTTGCAAGTCAGGGCCTTAATATACTTATCTTCCTCCAGATTCTAGTGACTTTAGGTCTCTCAAGGTTCACAAAATGCCATTGGTCTCAATTTTATCTGCTTTTGTCTTATTGTAAGGGTTGGAAAGATATTTAAACAGCTCTCTAATCCTGAATGGAAACCCTCTTCTTCCTTTAAAATCATTTGGAGTGGCCTTGTCTTGTGATATGACTTGTATCCAGATGCCCTCACCCAAAGTCTTATGTGGTCATAGATGGGGAGTTCAGAAGGTGGCTGGATTAGAATGTGTGACTGTGGGTTAAGAATGTGATACTGGAATTAAAAGTGTGATGCTGCGTTTAAGGATGCCCCACCTTGGATATGGTTGGTACCAATCAAAAGGCCTCTACCCTAGATAGAATGAAAGAAAGATAGGCTTGCTACTTACTGCTTTGTTATCTCCTGTCTGCTTTCCATGGACTGTTTCTCCCCTCTAATTCTCCTCAGCCATGCCACTCTGCCTCGGAGCAAGCCGACTATGGACTGACACCCCTACAAACTGTAAACTACAATAAACCTTTCCTCTTTTAACTTCAAGTGTCAGGTATTTTGCCTCAGTAATGAGAAAAGTAATCAAGACATCTTGTGATTGCCTTTGAACATTAGAAAACAGTGAAAGTGATGTCCTAGAACTTTGAACAAGACTGAAGAACAGTAGCTTCCATCGAGCTGCTTCTTAAGATTCCTGAGCCACTATATAAGAAATATAGTCAGGCCAAAGAAGAGAGAGGCTATATAAAAGAGCTAAAGATGCCCAACATTTTGGATGATCAGCCTTATCTCCCTCCTAACTACAGCCTCGTGTAAAATCCCACAAACAATCTCAGCACAGCTCTCATCCTGCCGAGTTTCTGATAACCCATAGATTCTTTAAAACTAGTAAGACTGTTGTTATCTTGAATTATTAACATTTGGGGTGGCTTGATAGTCAACAATAAGTAACTGAAATAGTGCTCAGTAAATCTGTTGAATGAATAAATGAAAATGTAACCACAACTGTAATTCTCTATGAGAATTAGGCTCTCTTCTAAGAACATGAGGCAGCCAGGCATATAAGGCAGAGTACTGTAGAGAGAAATAGTCAACCTAGAGGATCTTGGAACACAAAACTATTATTTTTCTCCATTGTATCTGTACTAAGCTCAAGAGTTAGTTTAGAGATGGGTGAATTAATGTATTAGCTTGTTCAGAACATGCACTCTACAACTAGCTCAGAATCTATTTGACTTAAATTCAATATGATAAAATCAAAATCATGTTATCATATAACCTGTTGGCTACATAGATCATGATTAAAATAAGATCTAAAAGATTATTATACCAAAGACGTTACTCCATAAGTATGTATAATAGTTTAAAGATATTTCAAAACTTTGTCCAGTTGTAAAATTGCCCTACTTACTTAAAAAAATCACTTGCTTAAAGCTTTAAGTGAGTCAAGTAATGACTAAAAATGGTAAAAATAGAGACATTTTTACCAACTCAAAAAAAAATTATACCACACTACAATTAGTGCCATTCTCTAACAATGGCCTCTCTTAAAACTTAATTAAAGTTTAACAAAGAAAATCTAATGAGATAAATGATTCAAAGGCTGGCCAGCACAAAACAAAAATAAATTCCAGGAATTTAGATAAATAGGGCAAGTTCACAATTGGGATAAATTTAGAAATCTGTCTGAAGTATTATATAGTTATCTTATCAAGATTTTCTTAAAACAATTCCTTTTACAAATATTTTACTCCCGACAAGAAGAAAAATTACAGGCATAAAGCTATTAATTTTTATTTTATTAAAAAAACAAATTTTTATAATCAAATAAGAGAATAATAATAATTATTTCATTGCATGTCATTATCTTCAAAGTAGTTACTCAGTAGAAGACAAATCAAAAGGATTTTTACAAAAAAGAAACAAATAATGCTATTAATTTTGTAAGATGCTACCCCAGATTTGTATAGATTAAAGTTAGTGAAACATGCCTTCCAACAAAATCTGATATATCCCAGAAATGAAGAACTACATATATACTACATGGCACGTGGAATTAAGAAAAAAATGTCCTCCAGTTTAAATTTGACTTCCTAAATTTAATCTTTGACTTTCCAGTTTCCTTAGCTTAATTCCTCTGGACAGTATAGTGTAAGGTCCACAATCATCAAGATCAGTAGGCAGTGTTAGTGCTTTGGTTTAGGGAGGTAAAAATATCATAAAACATATGCCTCTGTTTGAGCCATAGTTAAAACAATGATCAAAGCAGAAGAAGCAGTGAACAGAGGCGACTGTGAGAATTTATGCTTGGAATTTCCTGTGGAAGTTGTAGGGTTTTTTTGTTTTATTTTTTTCTGTTCTCCTTAATGTTAGTCAATGATTAAGACTTTGTTTATGCGCCATAATTCTTCCTGCACAGGTGTAGTCTGAAATTTAGAGGAATTTTTAAAAAATAGAGCTCTACCATTTGTTTAATTGTTACAGGTGGTTGTGTTGTAGCTGAGATTTTGAATTGCTTCTCAAAGAGAGCAATGGAAACATAACGAACCATAGAAGTCATTGTAGAACTGCAAGTGATTTTAAAAGAGGAGGCAATGTAAAAATATAACATTTAATGAAAGTTTACTCTTCACTAATTCTTCTAATTATTACAAACCTCAAAAAATAATACTGTTCATATTTAGAGATGAGAAGATTGAGCCTCAGAAATACTAAATTTAAGTTCCTAAAGCAAAATTGATAACCAAATTATAATAAGATAGCAAAGGTACCAAGCATGATGGCTGATTCCAGAACAAGCTGTGATAATTAACGTTTATTTGTTTATTCATTCAACTATAAAATAAATATTGACTGCATGTTCACTGTATTCTAGATACTTTATAAAGCTCTGACAAAGCAGGAAAGAATTACTGAGACTTGTTTTTTTCCTCAGGGAGTTTATGCTGTATGATGTTTTATCCTGATACATCATTTCTGCTTGGTCATACAGTCAGCATTCACTCATTTATTTATTTAATAAAAATGTACTGAGAATCAATTCTGGGTTAAGCACAGTTTTGAGTACTTTATATAGAGAGAGTAAAGCAAAACTTAAGAAATGAACAGACATCTCCTATAACTCACAAGGGAGTGAAAGAAACTCTTAGCAAGATAAATAAGTAAAATATATAGAACATTATTTAATAATAATTACTAGGGAGAAATAAATAAATGAGGAGGGAGGGATAGTAAGTTTTGAATAGGAAAAGGATATCCATGAAGTCCACAGTGAGAGGATGGTGATCTCAGTGAGTGCTTCAAAGAAGTGAGGAAAGGAAGTGGGCAAAGAACAACCTTCATGACAGACAGTACAGTCAGTGGTAGGGCCCTATGAGAGCAGTTTGTCTGGGGAAGTCACAACTGAAGGGAAAAATTGGCAGTAGATGCCACCAAGGGGAAAGGAGGGATGCTGTGCAGGCTTGTGCAGACCTGGGTGAAGATTCCAGTGAGGTGGAATACCGAGTGTGATGCCACCACCTGGCTTCAGTTTTCCAGTTGACTCAACAGCATTCACTTGCCTCAATGCCCAACACAAAATCAGCATATTCCTTTTCACTAAAAACCCAAGCAAGGCAGTGTGTTACAAAGACCGTTAAGAATGATACGGATTCAGCACAGATGGGGCTGTCTGAAAAACGGCTAAGTGAACTTCTTTTGAATAAGTATTCCCTGTATTATTTTCAATATGTGCATAGCAAGTTAGAGGCTCTGGGCCGAGGGACACAACACAACCACCATTTTTGGCAACTGCTCTAGCAGGTGTGTGTACAGCGGTGGAATTGTTTTTTGAGCTTTGTGAAAATGGATCCTTTCAGCACTTTCTTCTCCTACCAGGCAACCTATTTTTAAGTAGTTGAAAACAAAAAAATACTTTTCCCAAGGAGAATAGGCCATCTCAAAAGTGGTTGACATTCTCAGGCAAAGGCTCTTTCCATCTGCTGAGAACTTTGGTTATTGTGGAGACATTAGACTCCAAGTATGTCTGATGATAGCAACATTGATTTAAGTGTCCTTCCCAAAGTTGCACACTGAAGACTTGGCAGAGGTAGAATCAGACCTAATTAGTAACACCTTTCATGAATGAGAATCATCACTATGACAGGCATTATGCCAGGAGCTCTGGTATGTGAAGGGAGAGAAGAAGGATGCCCCAGTTTAAGAACGGAGAGGAAATTCACTTCTCCTTTGCTTTCGTGTTCTACTCAGGTCTCAACTGATTGAATGGTGCTGCCCACACTGGAGAAAGCGAGACTTTTTAACTCATTCTACTAATTCAAGTATTAATCTCTTTCAGGAACACTCCATAGACAAATCTAGAAGTATTGTTTTACCAACTATCTGGGTATCTTTTAGCTCAGTCAAATTGACACATAAAATTAATGATCATACTATCTCTGAAGTAGAGTTCAACCAACTGTTCCAGAATATGAAACTCATCAATTGATTTTACTAAATGTAAACCTGGAAACTGTAAGGCTCCTCTGCTTACTCTTTCAGTTATCCATGTGTGTGCTAGTGGGGATAGAATTATTTTGATAGAAACCTTTTACTGATTCAGAGAATTCACTAGTTCATGATTAAGTGTCAAGATTTTTGGGAGTATTAATACTTTTAGAAAACATTACAGGGTTTACAATGAGAGAAGATACCTTCAAATTCCAGATAACTATATAAATAGCTCAATTCACCTATCAAACTCCAAAAGAATTTGTATACTACTCACCAACATGTATTAAGAAAAATATAAGGTATTATTTGAAACTATGGTGAATGCTTACATTTTTAAAAATTCATTACATTAAAAGACACATTGCCATTAATTTTCCTCAAAGTACTCCCACTCACTTCAAATCCATTTATCCCATTATTCTTGCCACTTTCTTGAAGCAATTCTCAGAGTCTTCTTTTGGTATGTCTTTTGTTGTTGTGGCTGCCCTCATGCCCTTAATTAATTCAAATCATTTACCTTTCACAATCATTTTGACTTTAAGGAAGAGCTAGAAATAGCATAGTGCCAGATCCAGTGAATTAAGTGGATAAGGACAGACCCTGCTGTTTTTATGAGCCTGCCTTTTTATTGGATGGCACTTTGCAGTAGCGTTCATCATAATTTTTAGTACATCTTGTAAAGACAGGAAAGAGGATTTCCAGAACTGCTTCAGAAATTGGAAAGAATAATTGGGTGTAGTTGAAACAAGGGGGAGTATTTTGAGGAAGAAAAATAGCAATGTGCTTTTTACTGTAATAAATATTTTTAATTTAAACATTTGCTTTACATTTTGATCTCCCCTTGTACATAATTAAGATTCATTTTAAAACAGTCTACATAGAGACACCATTCTGCCCACTATCCCATACCATTATTCTGAAGATAATCAGTGATTATGGTACCAGTGAATGACAGAGAAAATTATAGCCTTTTAGGGGCAAAGACTAGCATGTGGTAGCACATTTACTGGTATGTCATTTGAAGAAATGCTTTGAAATAAAATTCCATGTTCAGAAGGTTTTGCTTTACTAAAGATAAAAGGGTGTTGGTGGGCAACATACTGAAAAAAAAATGACCAATGCCCTTGAGTATTATTTTCAATCTGAAAATCAAATCACAGAAACACCATGTACATGTATGAATTGTCACTCATTCTAAATAATCAGAAGCTGATGTAAAGCAAATTGACAGCATTCATTCACTAAACATTTGTTTCACACTTACTGGCAGACTTTGCTTCAGGCATTTGGTCAGCAAAGATAAAGGGATTTGGTGAAATATAGGATATTGCTCCACTCCTAAAGTATTTAGTGTTGGAGGAGGAGATAAAATGACAGAGAAAAGTGAATCCTTTTAGGTGCAAAGACTAGCATGTGATAGCACACAGCTTGCAGGTGGCAGGTTGAGAGGATCCATGTGGAAGAGTGGGAGACGCTCTGGAAGTGAGAAAGAGAAAGCCGCCTTTAGAACTGTCTGAGTTTGCATGACAGCAGTTGTCTCCAGCTTGAGCCTGCACCAGAATCCCTAGAGGACTTGGTTAAACTCAGATTGTTGGGCTGCATCCCAGGACTTCCGATTGAGGCCTGGAGTGAGGCCCTGAAGAATCTGCATTTCTACAAGTTTCCAGGTGCTGTTCAACTGCTGGCCAGCCTCCTCCCCTAATTCCCGGATTGGAACATAATTGTGAGATGAGTCATAGTACCAGTGAATCTGGAGCCCTAAACTGGGCTCTGTCCCTTTGCCAGGAGCTGAAAGCAAAGAAGTGGAAGTAGGGTTTGATGAGTTGAAATTTAGATTAAAAAACATTATTCTGGACACTGTAAATAATGGCTAGAGGAGTGGCAGGGCTACTGAATATTAATTTTGGCCTTTATAGTAATTGAGGGGGAAGATTCAATTATTGGAGCTGGGAAACACGGACCCCTCAGTTTGACATTTTGAGGAAAATTAGAGTTAGAGTAATATACAAAGCTGAGTCCAGTTGGTCAGAAATAGGACAGTAAATTTGTTTCCAAATTAAGGATCCAAGAATAACAGGACCAATGAGACAAGCAAAGGGCAGAGGGCATGCATGGTCCTGGAAAGATATGAGCAGCCATTTTTGTCTCTTTACCCCCATTTCTTAGCAGAAGCAGCCCAGTTAAAAAGAATAGAAATGATAGTATCAAGTTGGAGAGATGCTTTTCTTCAGTATGTCAGTAGTATTTGGGTACTTTGAGATTCTATGGGGGGTAGTAGTAGTAGGGATTGAACCTATGGTCTTCATACTGTGCTACATTCTCAGCTCATTTTTTTATTTTTATCTTGGAATAGGATCTTGCTAAGTCACTGAGTTCTCCAGGCTGGGTTTGAACTTGAGATCTTGCCTCAGTCTCTCAGAGTGCTGACATTACAGGCATGTGCTGTCACAGCTGGGGAAATTCTATCAATTATAGATTTGTATGTAGGCTCCTTGTAGTTCACAATAAACTGTAAAACATCTCCAGGTTAGTCAGTAAAACTGAATCTTTTTTTAAAATTAATTAATTTATTGGTCATTTTAGGTATACATAATGATCACAGTCATCATAGGGAGTTTGTACCTGTACATCATATATCTGGATTTTTCTTCCTATTCTCTTACCCTCCCTTAAACCCCTTTTAGTGAAACTGAATCTTAAAGCAAAATAACAAATCTGCAAACTAGTGCTTTCTTTTGTTCCTTGATCTCCTTGGGGATACTGTTATGAACAAGACTACGGTTTTCAAGTTATACCATAGTCATTTTAAGAACTATCTGTGATACATATTACATGTACTTAGAGCTTTTAACCATGAATTGAGAGCAAAATGAGATCTTAGACCAACAGGATATCGTTATTGAGAATGCCAAGGAACTGGTACTCTCATTAATCATACTGAAATAATTGGAACCTCTAAAAATGAAACAATAGCCAAAGGTCCTTTCCATTTAAAGAATTATTATTAACTACAGGAAATATGCCCTATTATTCTGAATTGATTTCCAAACAAGGACAATTACAATTTAGACTAAAATAATTCCACAGACCCACAAAAGATGCAGGGAAACATACCACACTCGCACACTTTCATATATGCACATTATGCATATTAAAGGATTTTGCTGCAAACGCATATTTTTTCTTAATGAAGGATGAATTAATCACTCCACTAAAGAAATTAAATTCTTAATATCTTTTATGTGATATTAGGAATACCTGAGGCCTCATGCTAAACATTCTACCACTGACCTACAGGCCCAAGCGTTTTTATTTTCAAGACAGGGTCTTGTTAAATTGCCCAGATTGGCCTTGAATTTGTGATCCTCTGGTCTCAGTCACCTGAGTGGCTGGAATTATTGGCATGCACCATCATGCCTGGGTACTTAATACAAATCTCAAATCATTCACTTACTTTCATTTGTGTAATTAGCTCAGATAAAAAAAAAACTTACGTATACTTCAAAGCCATAAACAGAGGAATAGGCATGAAAACACATTTTAAATTTACTTAATGTTGAAGGCTGACAAAACTTTGAAAGCAATAAAAAGAAAATATCCATTTTCTAGAAAGAAAAAAACAGTTGGCAAGTGGGGAGAAGAGCAATGTGGAACTGTCATTAATGGCAATAGGAGCTGAGTTCTCATCAAGAGAAGAATATAAACTTTATCAGATGCTATAAGGTAAACTATTCAAACATGCTTATCATAGTAAGAAGCAAACACAACTTTAAAATCCCTCAAATTAAAATACCAACATTCCTCAACATAACTGTGGTGCTCAAATAAATAATTAATCTCCATGTTCCTTTTCCTCCCTTTTTGACATTTGCTTACTTTCTTTCTGACCTGCAGATGTGAGCACAGCTTGCTAAGGAGGCTCTTTCCACCAACAGCAAGCATCCTTAGTTTGGGATGTCTCTGCTTATTGCTCTGGAAGATCTAGTGATTGATGCTTGTTCTAGTCAGAATTTTGTTCTCTCCATAAGCTTCAGAACAAGATTTTACTTCTGGATGGCAAATAACAATAAGCAAAGTGTAAATTAGAACAGTTCTTCACAAGTTCACTTCCATGTGTATTAGTTACTTTTTCATTGCTGTGACAAAATATCTGACACTCAGTTTTAAGGAGTTTACTTTGATTCACAGTTTTAGTGGGTTTGGTGTATGGTTGCCTGGCTCCTAGGTAGAAATAGT
>RJWT010017148.1:0-19487 GCA_004365215.1 Cuniculus paca | reverse complement strand
TGTGGAATGTTTATAAGGCCCTTATCTGCCCACTCTCACATCAAAAGAGGAATTCACCAGAAGAAACAGAAGTCACTTTTTCTCATGCACACCCATCTCTTTCTCTAAGTCTCTTCTGACTCATAAATATCATCAACTTGCAATTTTCACAGATTATGGTGGAATGAAAACTTCCTTGAAAATAGGAAATCATAAATAATACCCAAATTTCCATGAACAACTTCTGTACAGCAAAGGAAACAATCGACAGGAAGAAGAGGTAACTGATAGAGCAGAAGAACATTTTTGCAAACTATACATCTGATAAGGAAGGAGTTAATATCCAAAATTTATAAGAAGCTCAAACGATTCGCATCAAAACAATCTGATTTTAAAACAAAAGACCTGAACAGACATTCCTTTCAAAAAGAAATACAAACGGCCAGCAGCTATATACTGAAAAGATAGAAACTCAGAATCAAACTTTCGTAAAATTAATCTTTGCTACTTCGTGAAGACATTTCTAAGTAGAATCGGCTTTTGTGTATATTGTGGACGTTGGATGCTCAAGGAATATGGTGACCAAGACAGCGTGGTGCCACCACCTTAATTCACGCTTAACTGACTGCAGCTTTACCCACCGGCAGTGCAAGTTCCAACACAAGGAAAAAGACAGTCATGTCTTAGTCTTACAAATAAAATAGTTTGACCTACCGATGTCCACAGACCACACTTACAAATTACTGCCGTAAATCGAAAGGTTAGTAATTTTTTTTTTTTTTGCAATCTTTTTTTTAAATAGACCAGATTAGTAAAGACACTCAGTTTTGCAAGCCCTATGTTCCCTGTTGAATATTTCAGCTCTGCCACTGTGCCACAAAAGCAGTCGTGGGAGATGCTAATAAACATGACTGTGTTTCTGTAAATCTTCATTTACAAAATCAAGCAGTATAAAGGAGTTGATCTCATCCATACTTCGGTAACTCCTAGTACCTTAATCCACATGTGCTATCTCAAAATCCCTAAGATGATGTAGGTTAGAAATAAAATGACTTCTTACTGCAATGGAGGTTAGGAAGTTTAAGATCAAGGTGCCAGCAGGTTTGGTGTCTGCTGAGGGCTGCAGGATAGCGCTGGTTGCTATGTCCTCCAGAGGGCCGAATGCGGTGTTCCCACAAGCCAGAGAGAGGGAAGGGCAGAAAAGGGGCCTGCTAAGTCCCCTGGAGCACTTTTATAAGGCACTAGTCCACACGAGGGCAGAGCCCTAGTGACTTAATCTCCTTCCTGGGGCCACGCTTCTTAACACTGTTGCATCAGTGATTAAGTTTCAGAAGGAACTTTAGGGGGATCACAAACATTCAAACCATAGTGTTACTGGATTCAGGGGTATTAACAACTCCTTTAAAGGTGATTTCTAGGTCTTTTCTGGACAAAGAATTAAATGAAATTAAATGGTGGCAAAGTTTCACAATGATTAAAGGTAGGGAGAAAAGCAGAAGGGTAGGGGAAAAATGGACTTTGCAGAGCAAATATGGGCCTAGTAAAAAGAGAGGGAAAAATAACAATAAAAATATACCCACGACATAGAGTGAGCTACAGCGAAGCTACAGTGAGCTACAGTGAAGAATGATACGCAGCCCTCGATGGTGATGGTCCGTTTTTTATGTTTCCTACACTGACCTCGTATCCATGTCATCCTATCAGAAACTTGCTTGAGTTCTTGGGAGAAGTCCACTGGCAGGGTTCTGAGAACTGTTCTGCGCATGTATTCTAGGATCTTGTCACACCTTTCCCAGCTAATTTTAGCTACACTATCTCCCTGCCTCCTTAGCACCTGGTAGAGACCAAATGAAATAATGAATTAAAAGTAAGTAGCAGAATACCTGGCATCAAGTAATTGCAATAATTGCTCAATGAACAGTAGCTATTATTACAATTTTTTTAACTCCCCACCACAGGTACAAACACATACACACACACACACACACACACACACACACACACACAGCATGCAAAGACTGATAAATCTTGTTAACACAATACTTCCTATTTTTTCTGCCTTTTAAAAAATATTTTAAATTATTAATACATGTGTGTAGCACATAATGTTTACATTCCTTGTTGGAGGTTGGCTCATGTACATGAGTATCTTCATTGCTTTTTTTCATCCCCTTTCCTTTACCTCCCTTCCACATCTCTTGATTCCCTTCCTTTTTTTGCACATTTGCAGTGCATAGTGATCGCATTCCTTGTGTGAAGTTAGTACGTGTACATAACACATCCCAATCCCCTTTTTCATCCCTTGCCCTTGCCCTCCCTTCTTCCTCCCTCCACCTCTTAATCCCCCTCACTAATGAGGATTTATCTCCCTACTTTCTAGTACTATCTTCTACTCCTACATTTTATATGAATAGTTAACTCCATTGATTTCTGAAAAGACAAAATGAATCAATAAATAAATAGTAAGAAGGCATTAATAAAAGCTCAGAGGATACATGTTAAATGAAAGGCTTTAGGAGTATAAAAATGCAGTTCAAGGAAACCACAGCCTATTGAACAAACACAAGTCCAGCTGTTCAAAGCTCCAAATCTGCTTTTCAGATCTGTCATAAACTAACTTGTACTCTTAGACGTGTGTGGGCTGCAGTTCCCACACATTCCGAATGGAAGACATTGGATGACACTGTGTATCACTTTTCTATTGTTACAATAATGTTTAACAAATAATCGCCAAGTCTCAATCAGACATGGCAATGGGTGTTTACGTAGCTCATAAATTTGTGCACTGGCTGGGGGTCAGCTTGACGTGGCTGAGTGGTTCTAGTCTATGTGTCTCTCTTTCCCTTTCTGAGACTTCCAGAAGAATCTAGGCATTAACCTTTCATGCAATGAGAGTTGCAAGAAGACAAAGCAGGAATATGCAAGGCCTCTGTCTGTCACTGTCTGTTTCTGATGCTATAGAGGGTGATTTTTCAGATTAATACATTGTGCAACTTGAGAAGTTCAGACGTTTAACTGAGAGACTCAGCAGGGAGCCAGGGTTCTCCCTTTGTAAATATCCTCATCCTGTGCAAAGGAGGGCAAGGACATTTTGTGAGTGTTACACCCACCCTGAAGGTGGGGGGGGGTGTCCTGTGTACAATATAAGGGTAGAAAAGAGGCTTGTGTTTCCCCCTCTTTTCCTCTGGCTGCTGCCTTGAAGTGTTGCCCCAGTGCCATGCTACCCTGCCTTGGAACCAGCTGATTATGGACTGCAACCACCAATAACTGTAAGCTAAATAAACCTTTTCTTCCCTAATTTTGGGTGTCGGATGTTTGTCTCAGCAATGAGAGAAAAGTGACCAAGACAGTAATATATAAACAGCAGAAGTTATTTCTCACAGTTTCCAAAACTGGTTAGTCCAAGATCAAGGCACCAGTGCATTCAGAGTCTAACTACAGCCCAGTCTCAGGTGACACCTTGACCCCTGCATCCTCCAGAGAGGATGAGCACTCTCTCCTCACTCACATGGCAGAAGAGATGGAATGGGCTATTTAGTCCCCTTAGGACCTTTTATATAGTCTGTGTATGTAAATCTCTTCCTGAAGCCCCTATCTCTTAATACTATCACAGTGACAATTAAGTTTCCACATACAAATGTGGGGGACACACACTCAGACCAGAGTAGCCCCAGAGATCCCTAAGCTTAGAACATGCATATCTTTACCTCATTCCCTTGGCCAAGCAAAGCCAAAGCCCAGGGAGTACAGTGCATCTTTTCAGGGAGCAGAACTCCACAGCCACAAGACAAAGGATGAGGCTGCAGAGAAGAACCAGGACCATTAATGTTATACATAAACTGTCTCCAAATTACAATGGTTCGATTTAAAGTTATTCAACTTTATGGCGTTGTGAAAGCTGTATCCATTCAGTGGAAACTGTACTTGAGGTTTCGAATTCTCTCCTGGGCTAATGGGAAGTCGTACAATACTCTCTGGAGATGCCATGTCAATGAGCCAAAGCTCCCAATCGGCCATGGGGTTGTGAGGGTTGTGAGGGTAACGCTGTACACCCAACACTGTACGCTACTGTGTTGCAAAGCTATGACGTTCAATAGAGTAGGTGCATAATATGCATTTTTCACTTACGATATTTTCTATGAATGGTAGGTTTATTGTGCTATAACCCTATCCTAAGCCAAGAAGCATCTCTATGAAAAAATTCTAAATTTCCTTCCATTTTAATAAAAATTAAATTAAACTTAAAAGGATTACCTGTATGGTTTTCTAAGACATTAAGATCCTTAATTATTTACATGATTTTTTTTTCAAATTCATTTGGGGCAATAAAAGAAACCTAGAGAGACAAGAGGAGGCAAGGAGTAAAATATTGGAATAAGAAAGAAGAGAGGCATAGGATTGCAAAAAAAAGAAAATAGAAAAGAAGGAAGGGATTGTAAATAGAGTTGAAGGGATTGTGAAAGAAACAGAAAAGAAAGAAAGAGGGACAAAGAGAAGAAGCAGAAATGAGAGAGATGTGAAACAGAGAAAAGAGTAAAGGGAGGGACATGAAAAGGACATTCCAGGGAAAAGAAAAAGAGAGGGAAGAAATTAATGAGTACAGTTGTTCTTAGAGAATATCTGAACCAACAAGTTATTAAAAGCCCCTTAGACAAAAATGTATCTCATTCTTAGGAACTAGGTTTTTTAAAAGATATCTGTTATGATTCCACCTAGAATAAGGTAGAGAGGAACTACCTTTTAATATATGCTTTACTTTTAATCTTTCAATAAAGTTAAATTCGACAAACTATGTCCAATTATTTTAAAACTTATAAAACTTTTCTTATAGGACAAATCAAATTTCTTAGATTACCTATGGCTAAAAATTGAAAGTGAAATTTCAAATCATACGTTTTTAAATTAGTGAACTTATTCTACCACAGTTTCAAGGCATATTCAAAGCTTCACCTCTTCTTTTCACATTTACTGATAGGTGTTGTCACTTTAAGACTCCAGCTCTGATTCGATACAAAGTTTGGCAAGGATTTTAAAGTGTTTCTAGCATTTTTGTTCTTTTATTTTCATTTTGCATGTGTTTCCCTTATTTTTATATGTCTTCTTTTAAAATTATTTTCTGCAATATAATCTTAGGCTTAGAAACAGAAAAATCTCGAAGAGGTCACTCGATTTAGCAAGAAAAAAAGTCTTGAAGTGTTTTATTAAAGTGCTGGTATGACAAAAGTTGAGATGTTTATGACTAAAGAATTAGAAAGCACCTTAATCTCCAGAAAACAGCCAAGAATCTGAAACCAGAATGATTAACACTTTCCATCTATGGAGCTTCTAAATTCTGAAACTGGTTCGAACTGATCTATATTTGGAAACAAATGAAATGTACTTTAGAGCACAAGCCCAGAGTCACTTCTCTGAGTTCCAGCCCAACTCTGCTGCTGATTATCTGGGCAAGTGACCTGACCTCAGGACTTACCCGTGAAAGCTGGAGATGGGACAAACCAAAGATCTCTAAACTTTCCTCCATCCACCACATTCTATAAAATATTCCTCACCAATTTTTATCATCTTTTCTTCTTGCTGCCACACAACCCATTAAAAACATTGAAGGTTTTTTTCATCTTTTGTTATCAGATACCAACTTAATTCCTTCCGTGGTACAGGTCCTGAAGCATTCATTAGGTGAACATTGTAAAAGAATCTTTTATCACCAGGGAAAGAAAAAAAGCAGACATCCTGAATGTATTTGATGTGGTAGGCACTGTGCTAAGTGTTTGTAGGTGGTGTGTTATCTAATCTTTACTGCAACCCTTTGAGGGAAATGTAATTACCTTTTCAATAGATTAAATAACCTCTGAGAAATTTACTAAGTTGCCCAAAATCATTACTTCATTCATTTATTCACCAGTTTAATAAACATTTATTGGGTACCTCTTCTAGGACTGATACACATAATTCTAAGGGTGGGAGAAACAATAAAAGAGTGCTTCAATTAAAACAAAATCAACCACACAAACAGTTCAACAAGTAATTTTAAGAAATACGAAGAAAGCTAAGCCTGGTACAAAGTGAGGGATTGAAGAGAGACCTGCATAGTATGATGGGAAAATTCAGGCAAAGATTTGGAGAGACAGAACGGTCAGTCTAACAACCTAAAGCAGAAGCATAACCAGTAAATAGTGAAGCTAGGATTTAAAATCAGATCTGTCACATGTAAGCTGGTGTCTTTTTATCATGACCAAAATCAAGGTGCATTTCATTTGTTTCTGTGAAGCAGGCTGGGAGGATTAACTTTTCAAATTATCTCCAGCAAAAACCAAATTTGTACTCCAAGTTACTGAAGACAGTGGTCTAGAAAAAGAGGCCTCTGTTTAGAAGTAAACAAATAAAAATAAAAATAAAAACCCTGTAGAATACATACAGAGAAAGCTTGGAGAAGTACCTTTACTTGAAAGGAATTTGGAAGAAGAGATTCATATATAGTGTAAGAATATGTTCCAGCCCTTGTGGCTTTGAGACTCACTAGTTAGTGGCAAAGCCCATCTTTCCCAGAAAACTTTTTAAAAAGATTGCAAAAAGAAAGATGAGATATTAGTTGTCCGTTTAACAAGAATAGGATTACTGGAGGGACTTACTACTCAGCTTTGATTTTTTTTTAACTTTTACTTTTAGAATCAGAGAATTGTGTCATTTCAAGTTAAGAAAGAACACTTTCCTGTGAGACAGTCACCATCCACCCATCCTATCACCTCCTCCGCAGAGAACCTCACAACACTCTTCAGTGATTTCAGAATCAATCTGATGAAGTCTGATGCATTTATTATAGGCTCCGGCAACAGTAAATCTACAAACATGCTGGTCAGCTTGCAGGTACAATGGCAAACACAGCTCACTTCCCTCCCTATAAGTCAACTTCTTTTAATGCATGTTATTCCATACCTAGCCCCACCAGGGCCTGGCTGTGGAACTTTCTATGTTAATCTTTCTGCAATACTCCACTTGGCCTTCTCTTTTCTATAAATTTACCTGTCCTTCCTGAGAATGGATGATTCATCTCATCCACACCCTCTTTCCAAGACTTTCCTCACATCCTCCTCTGGTCAAGAGCAACTTCCTCTCCCAGGGAATTTGTATTTCTTCTCTTTCCTGACAAGAGAGGCTGGTGGGCTTTTACACAGTTACTCAAATGCCATATAATCCTGAAAGAAAACCTTGGATTAGGAGGGAAAGAAAGACTGGGATGGATAACTTCGGATCTCCTCTAATAGAATGGAATCTATGGACGTAAGGCACAGAGGCACAGAACAATCTTTCAGTTCCTGATAGTGCTTTAAAGGAAACAAGATTCACATAAAATACAGAATTGCTTGTTGGGACTTTTAGGCACAATCAATACATTTATTTTCTGTGGAAGCACCATTTCTTTCCTATGTGATTTAAACTCAGATTAGAAATGAATTATAAGCCAAGTAGAGTTGGCCATCTGATTGACCATTCACCCCCACCCCCACCCCTTTGTTTTAGTCACCTTTGAGTATTCCTACCAAATTATCACCTCACCAGCTTTCTAGAGGACCAAGTCCACCCACAGATAACTCTAAGAACATCCTTTATATGGGCCTTCAAGTCCAGTTTCTGGTCAGTTTCTTTAAATTTGGACTTTGAGTGCTTTAGAAACTGAGTGCTATCTGAGGGTCTTTCTGTGCACCCATAGGTGTTTCCAAACTGAGGGGATGGTGTAGAAGGTTATGATAAAAGAAAAGAGAAGAACTAGAAATAGAGACATTAAGAAATGTCTTAAAGGAAAAAAACATTTGATTTGATGACCATAAGTAGAATATATACAATCTAATTTTACAAATATAGAAGCATGAAAGAGTAATGGATTATGGGATTCAGTTCTGCCATTATATAAGTATATAGAGCAGAACAAAGCTGTTAATCTCTAAAGATATTAGTTTTCCTCCCTGGAAGTGCAAGAAGGCATTTTTGAGCAGAAGGGTACTAGATGACTTCTGAGAGCCCATGGAGCCATAGGATAAAAGTAAGGGCTATGACATCAATCAGATCCAATATTTGTGTATGTGATACTCTACCTCATTTCTAAGATAAAGATGATGATTCCACTACACTGGACTATCATAAAATTAAGTACTGTATGACACCAATATCAATTCTTGGCAGTCAAAAATGCAACTTTCCTTTCGTCCCTTCTTTTAATGATTTATTCTCAGTGCCTAATATGCCCAGTTTGCTCTGGAACTATCCCTGCCTTTATCCCAAAACAAATGAAAAGCTTAGTAACTAAAGGATCTGTTAACAAAATTACCAGCATTAACTTTGAACTTGTATTGTTTGATTGACTTTGCAGCAGGAAGCAATTAGGCCATGGTTGGAGGGCAGCGAAGAGAAACTCTACTGATCTGAGTTTAATTCTATTACATTTTTGGGAGACCAAGACCCAGATAAATTCAGAAACATTGTAAACTTAGTTCTACCCTCCCTTCAACTAGAATCATCTATCTACCTCCAGTGTCACAATGCATAAATCATATGACATTTATGAAAATTTTTGACATGTTCCATCACATTTTTATCTTCACAAAGGGGTGGATAGAACAGATCTTGTTATCCCTGTCTAACAGAATTGATGTCTGCAACCTACAAAAGATTACTCAATCAACTTGTGACAGAATGGAAAGAAAGGTTCAGGTCTCTTGTCTTCCACTGCAATTTTTTTCTGCTTCATCAAGATGTCTTCAATGTCTATTTGTCCTCACAAGGTGAGAAGCCTAAAGTTGTCTCAGAGGTTGGAAACTCACCCTTCAAAAGTCAGTTTTCTGTAATCTTGCCTCTACACTCTGCTCCTCCCTTCTTTATTCCTTTAGAATCAGGAACACAGAATTGGATTTATCAATGTCCTCATTCTGTGGTACATCATTATTATTATAATAGTCCCTCACTTGTTGTATCACACTTTATTATTTTTCCATCTTCAACCCCCCTCCACAGTCTTCCCCTCCTTCCATAGATATTATCTTTCTAATCCATCCTTCATACACTTACATATGAAAAGAGATAGATGATAGAGATATAGAGATGATAGAGAGATAGAGATGACAGAGATAGAGATATGTTTCAATATGTAGTGTGCTTTGTGTTTTGGTTCTCATTTAAATAAAAAGGGTTGGGGCCAGGGATATAGCTCAGTGGCACAAGTGCCTGCCTGGAAAGCATGAGGTCTTGAGTTTGATCTCCAGGACCAAAAAATCAATAAATAAATGGTGTTGTTTACCCACACCCTTCCATGAGCCAGAGGCAGCCATATGGACCAGGAGAAAACCAGGAAGACAATCTTTGCCCTCCTGTGAACCAGCAGCAGCCATGCAGGCTGGCAAGCAAACCAAGAAGCCAACCCGCACTCTCCCACGACCCAGCCAGTGTATGGGCTGGGAGACAAGAAGAGCCCCCTCCTCTGTAAGCAACCAGCTGATTCAGAGAAACACAGGCTGTCATGATAGCAACTGAAGTAAAAAACAACTTAATATTTGTATGGTTTGATTGACTTTGCAGGCCTAAAGCTGGTAGTCTGAGCATCTGTTTAGAGGATAACAATATGCAATATAGCAAATACAGGGGATTTCCTTCTGTCTTGTTTTTGAAATCCAATATTTTTCCTACTGTTTGTTTTGTTCCATTTTATTATTTTGTTTTATCCCCTTTAAAATCAAAAAGGGGGTTGTTTATGGTGGTTAATCTGTTTCTTAAGATATTCTTTAATATTGTATTTTTGAGATTTTATCTGTGTTGCTAAATATAAATCTAAATCATATTTTTGACTAATCTGAGAATTCATCACATCACATTTTGTCCATTGTCTTGGCAATTAATGGTCATGTATTTTGCTTCTAATTCTTGGCTACCCCAAATACCACCTGACTAAACACCCTCAGAAACATCTCCTTGAGGACTTCCCTGGGATTTGGTCTTAGGAATAAAAGTCCTAATCACTAATTTCATTACTTAGGTAGACTATTCCCCATGAGAACTGAACTAGTTATATTGTTCCCAACAGTGAATCAAGATCCCATATCCTCACCAGCACATACCATCTGACTTTCTAATGTTTTCTAAATTATAAGGGTAAGGAAGTATTGTTATTTTAATTTGCATTCTCTTCATTACTAGTAAGATTTAGCTTTTCTTCAAATATTTATAAGCCATCAGGATTTCTCTAATTGGATTTCTACCAATTGGCTAGCTCCATTTTTTGCTTATGTTTTGTTACTGAATTTCTCGTCTTTTTCTAGTAGATTTGTGGGAATTTATTTTATATTTCAGACATGAATCTCTTCTAGGTACCTTTCAACCACAAATGAAGGAGGAGAAGTTTAATTTGGCTGATAGCTTTGGCTGTCTCAGTCCATGGTTGACAGCCACAGAAACATCATGGTGAAAAGACTTGGCAGAGTAAAACTGCTCAGTTCATGGTAGCCAGGAAGCAGAGCACAGGGAAAGAACACCAGAAAGTGATATGCCTTTGAAAGGCACAGCCCCAGTGACCCACCTCCAAGTGGGCCCCACCTCTTAATAGCACACTCAATGATGAACATCAGTGGATGTCCACTGACAAATATGGTATCCTCATTCCTATAAATAACACAAGATAGCTTGTACACATGACATCTACACTAGGCAAATGAGACAGACAGCAGTTTATTAGTCACATATGTTCCCAGCCAGGGAAGTGAGAATACTGCGCACCCTGGGGAACTTTGCAGGACCACACGAAGGAGCAAAGCAAACCAGGAAGAGCTGCAGGAGGTGGGCTCTGTAGTGTCAAGAAGACAGGGAGTGGTTTGGTTCCTGTGGGAGAATGTGATGTGCTTATGAGCTGATAATTTCATGAGCTGATGGGAAGGTGAAACTCATTATGTTGAGGAGTAGGTAGTGTGCAGCTGGTCTGGCCAATAGAGGAACTAACCAGGTCCAGTGGGGAGCCTTTCACTTTGGGTGGAAAGCATATGTGACAAGGAGAAAGGAACTTACAGAGCTGCACTTGAAATGTCAGGTCTTACAATATGTGATGCTCCCAGTTTCACACTAAGTCCTTTTTTCAATGAATTATGCTAACTTGACTTTGAATACAGTCATGCATTGCTTAGCAATGGAGATATTTCCTAAGAAATGTGGCCCTTTTGTCATTGTGCAACCATCAGTCTACTTACACTAACTATCGTGGCTTCAATGTCACTAAACAATATAATATTATGAGACCACTGTCATATAAGTGGTCTGTCGTTGACCAAAACATCATTATGCAGTGCATGACTACATAAAAAAGAAAAACAATGTACCTTCAAAGTCTGAAATGAAATTAGTCTCATGATTAGCTGGCGTATTAGGGCACAATGTTTTCTCTGATGAAGAAACAACAGTGGTCAAAATATTCCTCTCATTTTGGAATGCTCAGCTGGTTATGCTGACAGAAGGATTCTCATTAGCCACTGGTACTTCTGCTTTCTAATTCGCCCTCCAAACACGAAGTATAAGCCAGTAATGGGGCCAGTAATGGTTACACTCCCTTCTTTAGGCAGTACAAAAGAGACATAGACAATAGCAGGCATTGCTTGACAATGAATTCTGTGTGAAGAACAGAATTCCTTCAGCTAGTAGTTGTGTCTTCATTTTGTTCTGATTGAAAGAATTAGAGTAAAATTGAAGTCATGAAGAAACTATTCTAGGTAGGTAGAATAATGGTTATGAGTATGTTACCTTAGGTGGCAAAGGGGTTTTACAAATGTAATTAAATTAAGGACTTTGAGATATTAATCACATGAATCTTTTTAAGCAGAGAACATTTCCCAGAGGGAGATGTGACTATGGAGGGATGGTCAGAGACAGAGGAAATTTTGCTGGTTTTGAAGATGGAGGAAGGGAAAGAGCCAATGGACACAGCAGACAGGCAGTGAGAAAGGCAGAAAACCAAGTCCCCCAAAGTCTCCAGAAGGAACAAATCCGTGCTGACACATTGACTTCAGCCCACTGAGGCTCATGTCAAAGTTCCCACCTACAGAATGGTAAAATAAGAAACCTGTTTTGTTTTAAGATACTGGCTTTGTGGTGATCTGTTTTAACAGCCATAGAAAAAACTAAGACACTTCCTTAATTTTGGCAATTCTGAAAATAAATAGACATCTAGCCACCCCCCAAAAAAAACATGGAAAATCAAATCACAACTTCTTCTGACAAAAATCTTTCCGTTTCCTTAGGACTTCCCCATTTATATCACCACCCTCCTGTCATCCGCCCTCTCCCACCACTTCCTCACACTTCACCCACCAATTCACAACGACGCCATCTGTATCTCTTCTCTCCTTTGACTTTGTGTCCCAGGACTTACCAAAACCACACATTCTCCCCAGATCTTTGTCCTCTGTCCCACTGGCTGGTGGTGAGTATTATCTTGAATTCCCTCTTTTCTACTCCACAAAAATTTTAATCGTGTCTCTGTCCCCACACAGTTGACTCAGCATATGAATCTTGATAAATCATTGGGAGAAGTTTTCCAGAACTGGGAGTGGCCACTTGCAACTTCCAAATGTCAGTGAATTAACATAATTTTTGCAGGGTGGGGAGTTGTGTATCATAATTTGCTTTTACCCTGTAAAAAAAAAATCCCCTAATCTTGAAAATGTTAATTCATAAATGAATAAAGACTAAATATTTAATTGTAAAGCTAGAAAATCTATGAAAACAATGCATTTGACAAAATACAATTCTGTATCTTTTCTGGAGTTGTAATACTAGAATCAAACAAAAAATGAAATGGGTTATTTATTATATCTTAGGACTGAGACTCATGCCTCAGTGACATGGTTAGAAAGACAAAAGTTGTTGACTAGACAGTGCCACAGTTAACAAATACATCTGATTCTACTAAGGCAAGAGCTTTGAGTCAGAAATGACCATGAGCGAATAAGATCTGGAAGACTAAAACTATTGGAGCAAACCTGACCCGTAAGGATCAAGTTACCCAGGTGACATTTAGATATGTGTACACAGCATGTTGGCAATGTCCTTTTGCAGAGATATTTGATGTGTGTGTGTGTGTGTGTGTGTGTGTGTGTGTGTGTGTTTCTAGAAAAGAAATACATAGTTATAAGATGTGTCACTTCTCAGTTCTGTTCCTGTGCAACTGGCTCTTTTCTTGCCGGTGTTACTTTAAAAGAGCATCAATATTCAAAATTGTACCAGGCATGATGTTAATTTTATTGGCATAATGACTAGAAGAGATTATACTGCATCCGTAGTGTTTCAACAGAATTTTAAGAGCCCTTGGTTCCTACAAAAGAGAAAAAGAAATAAGTGGGCAGAATATAAAGGCTCCCACTCCAACAACAATCAAAGCAGCTGCTCTTTTAACTGTTTTCTATGTGACGTGGTATGATATTTTATTTTTAAAAAGACAGACACTTTTATTTTTAAAACTTCTTAGACCACCACAATAGGCAAGCCATGTAGACTCTTCTTGGTTTCACAGATATAAAACGTTTTTGTTAACAGTGATTTTTTTAAATGTTTACTATTTTTCATATTTAATTTTCCACTGAAATAAATTGCTTTTGGAGAGGTTATTCTGAGTTTCCTTTCTTTTTCTCATCCTTTAGAATATTCATTTACTACAAACTGCTGACTTCTTAACCAGAACTTTCTAAGAAATATTGAGCACAAATTTGCTGAAATGTTTAGCAGTAGTACTGACTTATGAAATACAGTATTTTAATCCATTTATTACCACATATATCAAAGTATTGTATGAAAAATCTTCTTTATCTTGTATCTTAGTTGCCACTTATCAGCATTGGTCTCTCAAGTCCTCTGTCCCCTGAGCATCTCTCTTTCTCTTTTCAAACATCCAAAGACTCAGACAGGAACTTGGTGACACTGAGAGTAGCACTACTTTGCCCACAATGTTAGATCTCCATTTCTATACCCTTTTGCCTCTTTCTATAGTGGCTCCTTCTGACCTTTTCCCAGGAAGCCCAATGCTGAAATGCTGTCCTTTCTCATTCTGCACCAAACCTGGTCCCCAAAAAAGATGGATAAACTCTCTTAAAATTTACATTGGCAATAAATTCAAATGTGTCCTCACTGGGTGTCCTTTCATCAGGGGCTTTGACCAATTAAGACCGTCTAGTTGAACTCTGTCTGGAGGCAGAAATTTCCATGTCACTAAGTATCTTGGCCATGACTCCTGGATAACCCTTAATATGAAAATGAAAAAGAAAAAGTGAAAGCATAGGATGGTGAGTTAGACTGTGGTGTGAGGTAATCCAATGGCATCATCATAAGACAGAACACATGGTATGCTCTGGGTGAAGGATGAGAAAAGGAATATGGTTGTGATGACTTACAGTGAGGTTTTTGCTTAAAATTAACAGGAAAAATTGCAAATTCTATAGGGAACTGGCCCTACCAAGAGTCTCCACTGACAGCATTAGACAGAAAGGACAGAAACGTGAACCTTGGCCATGTGACAATAGTAATCACTGAATTTATTTTTTCATTTTGTGTTTTACCTAGAGATAATTCAAGGTTTTAGACACTCTACCCCAATTTTTTGTTTGTCTGTTTGTTTTTAAAATCATCAAAACAAGCATTGAATGGTAGAGGTAAAAATGTTATGAACATGTTTTCAGTGACTAAGAGAGAATTAAACCAAACTTCACCCTACTTAGCTCATTCATTAAGTTAAATAACTAACTATATCTCAAGCCCTGTGATATATTCATGACACATAGACAAGATCTCTGTCATCTTTATTTATAACCTAACAGACAAAGTAGATTATTACAAATTTAAAATAATGTGAGCAAGTTTTATGTGAGAGAAGTCCAAGATTTACAGCATCATACTTTACTTATATACAGAAGTATAGAAAGTTTCCTGGAAATAGGAATATTTAAGCTGATAAATATGAATTGAAGGAAGGGTACGTTCTAGATAAAGAGAAAAACACATTTAAAAAGGCACATGGGAGAAAGCATGTGGCCTTTTCAAGAAGCAGAAACAAATCCATCACAGTGGCAATATAAGTGGCCTGAGACTAGACAAGGGAAATAAGTGTGGGCCAGTTGTGATGTGTCTTTTAAGCCACGCTACAAAATTTAGAGCTTATGCGAATAGCAATGGAAAACTCCTAGAAGGTTTTTAATTAAGAAATGTTAGATAATAGTTTACGTTTTAGAAGCATCACTTTGACAACATCAACAAAAAATGAGAGAGTGCCAAACAAAGAGGAAATAAGGCCAGAGTGGCAACTAGGGGAACAGATGATCTTTTAGGAAGTAGAGTTGATAAAATTTGATTGATTATATGGTGTTAAGGATTGTGAGGAAAACAAGGTTGAGCTCTGAGCTTCTGCCTTGGGTGTCCTTGTGCGTGGTAGGGACACTCCTCAAGATGGGGAACACTAAAAAGGATAAGCATGTATGCAGGGACAGGGAAATGTTAAGTTTCAGTTTGGAGCATATTAAATCAAGATATATTTTAAATCCACAAGAGAACTTGTAAAAGCTGAAAAGTTGATTTAGATATCAAAAAAAAACCAAACAAACAAACAGGTCTTTGTTAGTCTCTGAAGACATCCCTCATTTTAGGCAAGGTTGAGGGATATATCCAAAGGTAAAGTCATCCAACGAGCTCTCCTCCTGACTTTATACTGAGTGCATGTCAGGTTCCTTATCATGCCACTTTTATAGTACATCCAGCATGCCACAGGGTGGGAGGAGGACATGAGGAAAGAGCAAAGATCAGCTGGATTCGACAGCCAGTGGGAGGCCTTGAGTGGAACTCTTCTGAGTGTTGGCACATACCCTAAGTCCACCCATCTCATCCCACAATGCATTCCCTCCTCCAAAACAAAAGCTGGTGTATCTCAGCACCAAAGCTTCCTGCCCGCAGCAGTACCAGCACCACACTGCACCAAATCCTTCCCAAGCATTAGAAAATGGACATAATAACAATACCTGCTTCACAGATTTCAAGAGGCATGAAGATAACGTGTGATTAACACTGATCATACAGCTTTGACACTAAGCACTCAACGAATACAGGGTAGTGGTGGCTATCAAAACAAAAGTCAAATGGATAATCATAATCACACTATGATCCTGAAACTCTTAAATCATCAAATATTCATATAGTTTTTAAAAAAATTAGTATTAAGCATACTTCCTCCAAACACTTATAAATTGATCATCCATATAAGACAGTGGCCTGTTCATCAAGCAGCTGCTAAGTTACTCAGTAGTTAACTATTCCATAGGTACAGCACCTAGTGGCTAAATTGAGATTTTATTTGAATCTTACCAATGGGTACTTTTTATTTCTTTGTGCTGTGGAAATTTTTAAAGGATTATGTAAGTTCGATCATTCTAGCAAATTCATAAAACATAGATAAATTGTATAATTTAGCCAATCATTTTAAACAAATTTACAGTATTAGCGATAACATGCCCACTTAAAAAATTACAGGTTATATTGATAATTAATATGAAATAGAGGTTAAGAGACAGAAAACTGCACTTTACATCACAAAAATTCCAGATTCAGACTCTTATTTGCTTCAATATCTATAATTTCTTAACATAGATCTCAATAAATATATTTGGAAGGACAGAAGGAGAGGAGGAGAGTGAGATCTGAGGCTTTTAAGGTCAAACGTCTGTAGAGAGACTCGTTAGTGATCCCAGCAGAAAAAAAAAAAATTGTTTCATAATATAACTAGAAGACTAAAATCATGCAGGCACTGACCTGACAAAGGTTCTCCATCCAGATCACCTGGGAAATTGCTTGATATGCAAATTTGAAGGCTTCACCTGAGGCCCACTGAAGCAGAAACTCTGGAGAGGAGGCTCAGCAATTGGTCCACAGGTTCCACAGGTGACTCTGATGCACTCAGGTTTGGAAACCTTTGATGAGAACAGCACAACATGGGGCCAGGGTGTCAGTACACACATGTAAACCCACAACTCAGGAGGCCACAAGGTCAAAGGCAGCTTGGGCTACATAGTGAGTTCAAGGCTGATCTATGTAGTGAGACACTGTCTTAAAAAGAATACCATGAATCCATATATTTTACAGAACTACTGGGTGTATAAAAATGCAAAATTAGGCCCCTGCGCACCATCAAGACATTTGCTTTTCTCAGGTAACCAGTGCAGGCAGGGAAAAACAGCCAAATAAGTCCAATGCAGCCACACGCCACCACTGGAGATGCTTGTATCCCACAGACAGCCAGCATAGGCTGGGAGGAACAGCCAAACACACTCCTGCATGCTTGCTGCTATTGGGATGTTTGCTTCCCACAGGTAGCCAGTGTGAGCCAGGAAAAACAGCCAGACACACCCTTGCACATCTACCACCATTGGGAAGACCTAGTGTAGCCACACAGGCCAAAAGAAGAAACTGCCCCACCACCACACACCCATGGCCATCGGGGAAGCCTTGGTGTAGCCATGCAGATCTGGAGAAGCCCACACCACATTCCACTGCCTCTCCTGGGTTCAGAGAAACTTAGGTGCCTGTTTCATTCCCCTACAAGGTGGAGAGGCAACCAACATGGGAAGCACCTGGGACCCTACAACCAGCTTGTTGGAAAGAACCCAGGAAAATGTCAAGATGAGGGAGAAAAAGGCAATCTCAAACCTCCAGCCCACACAGAACAAGTCCAGGAGATATAGACATGAAAGAAAGCAGAAGTCACACACCTGAAATCTCTGAGAGGATAGCAACTGAAGTAAAGAAACAACTTCATGAGGTTGTAAAAGTAATCAGACCAGAAAGAATACCTCAGGTAAAAGAAGAAATCACAAACATAATGAAAGAATTGCTGAGTATATCTAAAGAATACATAGATTAAGAGGAGCATAGGAAAATGATGAAAACTTTGAATGAACAATATAAGAAGGAATTACAATGCATGAAACAGATTCAAAGAGATATCCAGGAAATTAAAAACTCCACTGAAAGCTGGCAAAACTGCTAGAAAGAAATTGAAGATAGACTTTCAGGCCTTGAAGACAGGATTGCAGCTAGTGACCATGGAAAGAAAGACCTCTTAAAAATAAGGAATCAGGAAATAACAATTCAACAGCTGCAAGATGATGCAAAGAAAAATAATTTAAGACTGATAGGTGTCAGTGAAAAAGCAGGGGTCAAAATAAATGACAAAAAAAGACTATTTGCAGAAGTAATAGCAGAAAACTTCCCAAACACAGGAAAAGGACCTGGCATACAGATAAGCAAGGCATATAGAACCTCAACTGGCCATAACCAAAATGAATCTACACTCAGATGTGTAATAATCAAGATCCTAGAAATTCTACACAAGAACAGAATATTAAAGGCTATTAGAAGAAAGAAACAGATCACCTATAAAAGAAAACCCATCAGAATCATGGCAGACTATCAACACAAACCATCAAGTCAAGAAGAGCTTGGCATGAAGTGTTTCAAGTCCTGGAAGAAAACAACTTCCAACCCAGATTGATGTACCCTACAAAACTATCTTTCAAAATTAATGGAGAAATAAGGTACTTCAATGGTAAAGAACTGAAGGAATTCGTGACCACCAAACCAACCCTACAAAGAGTGCTGAAGGATATTCTAGAGAGAGATAAAGAAGACCACAGTTCTAGGAACAGCAGCAGAAGGGGATTGCTGAGTGGGGCAGGCAATTGAATGAAGGGGAAAAGTGGGGGGTCAACAGCAGGAGGGTGGCATGGCAGAGATGAGCCAGTGCATGATAGGTGTAACCATTAATGTAGATGGCCTCAATTCACCAATAAAAAGAAACACAGATAGAGTGGATGCTGTATACAAGAAACACATTTAACTCAAAAGGAAAATCATAGACTGAAAGTCAAGGGAGAGAACACAATGTTCTATGTGACAGGAAACCAAAAAAAAGCAGGAATAGCTTTCCCATCAACCACAGAATGAGTAAGAAAGATATGGTATTTTTATACAATGGAAAGCTACTCAGTTATAAAGAAAGATAATCTAGATGCTTTTTGTAGTTAAGTGGATGCAACTTGAGATCATGCTCTTGGGTGAAATGGTTTGGACTCACAGGGGTGAACATCATGTTATCTCCCTCACATAAAAAGGAGCTGGTGGGATCCAAAATGTACAACAGGTATTGTGAAAGAGCAAGGGGAAGAAACGTCTGAAAAAGGAAGGTGGTAGCCACTGTTAATTTCCTATTATCCTGTTTTGAACTCTTGTATCATTTTCATTGTTTTGTTTGCTTTGGTTTTATTCTGTCTTGTTTTATTTGACTTTATTATGTCTGATGGTATGAGCATCTATTTTGAAGATAACAAGATATTATGGCAGCTATTATTCATTTCCTACTATCTTGTTTTGCAGTCCCGTATCACTTTCATTGTTCTGTTCTTATTAGCTTTAATCTGTCTTATTTTGTTTGGTTTTATTCTCCTTAAAAG